>JAVQJG010276453.1:0-26127 GCA_036024015.1 Craterocephalus amniculus
TTAACCCAAACAATGAATTAAATCAGACGAATGAGGAAACTCTGATATTTTGTTTTGTGGAAACGCTTTTATTTTCCGAGATAAGAGACCGGAAATTCAGTTTTGCGGAAGAGACTCAACTTCCGTCAACATTTGGGTTTCGTATATCGATAAATAATTCACCTTCCTGGTCAGGGGTCTTCCTCGTCAGGTAACTTTTGTGCATTTAATTAAGTTGTCTTCGGAGATATCAGAGCAGTTGTGTAACTTAGTCTCATTGAAGGCGGCTGGTGTCGTCTAAACCTTTGTGTTGCGGGCAGCAAGTTAACATATATATATAAAAAAACAATTTCCTGCTCGGCTGATGAACGACACCGCAGCGTTGGCTAACAGGTAACGTTAGCAATATGATATATGAGCATCGGAGACCCGATGATTTTTAAACCAAATCTTCCTTCGTTAAAATTTCAGTCGTCTTTGTTCATAAAAAGACGCTATGTCGCACAGCATTGGTGAATTTAAACGTAATCGTCTATATTTTGCGGTTGTTTACATTTTGTACTACATGTTCCGTGTGAGGCTAGCATTGTTCAACATCCGCCCGGTAGCTTTTGACAAAGACTAACTTGGTCAAACGCTTTATGCGATTTGCCAGCCCTAGCTCTCCATCTCGTGTCTTATATCAAGAGTCTGGTGGTGATGTAACTGTACATGCTGTGTCCTCGTCAGTGACCGATCAAACTGGCAGATAGATAGATAGATAGATTCGTTTACTGTACCATACCTTTGTCTAAGATAAATAGATATGCTGTCAATATCCCTTTTCTCCAAGCATTTTCCACATGGGCATATGAAAATACGTTTTATCGTTTATTTGTTTGTTTTTTTCTAATCTTGTAAGTGAAATATAATCCAGTGACACAGCTCTTGATTCGTGTTTCGTAAGGTTTGGCATTTTTAGGCCATCAAAAAGGGAAAAACCCTTGAAAGAAAATTTTCTATGTCCAGGTTATATACTTATTTAATTTTAATCCCCTTTTTGAATCATATCATCGTATCATAGCATGCATCCTTGACTAAATCCTTTGCTTTTCTGTTCAGATTCAGCTGTGTTTGCATGTTTTTGATTACTTCAGGTCTATATCTGTGTATTAGTAATGTTGTTCTAACCCTTGGTAAGAATTTCATGAGCTACCTATAACAGAAAGTATATTTCATGAGTATCGCCGCATAACTTGGTCAGCATATCTGATAAGCATTCTGGTTCCACAGGAGAAAATTGCCGTGTACCATCTGAAGCAGAATACAGAGACTGTGAGTAGGTCATCAGGCAGTCTCCCTATGTCAGGCCGAAACGGGTCTGCCAGTGATGCAGACTGCCGGATCTCTGAGGACTGCCATGTCCCAGATGTTGAGCTGATGGAGCTAGGCCCACTGCTGGAGGAGGGAGGGGGGCAGCAGGTGCCATCTAAAGGCGCCCCTCCAGAGGTAGGATGGTCTCACAAAATGCCCATCTGAGGGCTTATCTCTCAGTAGCTGTTTCCACTAACAGTGGTCTGTTCTTATCTGTTTGAAGGGAGCTGCGATGCTCGCTGATGAGGAAGAGGAAGATGATGAGGTTGGAGAGGTTCTGACCTTGCCTCTGCAGGCTCACCATGCAATGGAGAAGATGGAAGAGTTTGTGCATAAGGTAAATGAGTGGGTTCAGTTTAAAAACAGAGCATGGAGATGGAGCAAGAAATGTCATCCTAGAAGCACCATCTCCATTGCTGAGAAGCAAGCAGAAAGTCATTTTCAGTTATGCTGAAATAATGCTTGTTAACGCTCCCTGCATAGTTTAACCTTGTTCCACTTTTCCGCTGTCCTTTTAATCATCGCCCACCCCCGTCAGCCCCCTCCAACTGCGGCAGCTCTGTGCACCCCTCAGGGTGGCCTGACCCTATTTTGAGATCCAGTAGATGATCCCATGTTCATGTGATCAGGTCAGCGCACGAGTTAGGTGGCCTGGCTTCATGTCCATGCTCATTTAATTCATACCAATCAACTGGTCCTTCATTTTAATGTGAATGTATAATAATTTTACAGGAATGCTGTAAAGATGTGATGTTACACATATTGACTGTGATTTCTCACCCTTTTAGTAACACAATCTGCTCACTTTGGTCTTAAGTTAGTCTTATTGTTAGTTGTTGGTCATTGTTTTGTGATGAATTAAAGGACAAAACAAAAAAAGACGGCACACCAGTGTGTTGATACCTTTATGTCAGACCAGTATAAATATTTCAGTGGCCAAATGAAACACAACACACTGACCAACTCAAAGATGTCCACCAGGTCACCTGTTAAACCAGCTCGGTGGATATCAGCGAGCTGAATTGACACACGGTTGCAAATCCATAATGACTTGTTTAATCTTGTTGGGCCACATATTTATTTGTTGTTGTTGACCGTGCTGAAGTAGGGCACAGTCTCTGTGGTAGTATAAACGTGAGCACATAGTGTAAGAGGAGCATGACCAGTGTGACTCCACCAGTGGTTAGTGAGGAGGTGTTTGTCATTGGTAGTTCTGTAATCTGCTGCCAACGTGGTCGTTTTTTGAACCAGAAGTGACCATATTTGGAGAAGTGGGTGGAGTTGGATGACGATATTTGAAACCTGTCAGGACAAAAAAAAATGTATATATCTTATTGTCTTCTAAAATCTTTGTGAATATCAAATTAATTTCTGAAGGGCAATCATTGTATTGATGTATAGCTCTAACAAGAATTAAATTATTCATTCATTTAGGGTAAATGTTTTGACTTGTTTTAGGAGACAATTTAACATATTTTGAATGAGACTTGAATGAGTGCTTAGCAGTATAAGGACACTATCATTCTGTTGGAATGCAGAAATACACATTAGATGTTTTTTTTTTGTTGCTTTCTTTTTAAATATTTATTTTGAACATAATGCCAAATATATTAACAAAAATGGAAATAAAACCCCAAAAAACCATAAAAGAGAAAAAAGAGCCCATCTTATCCCACCTCAGTAAATTATCAGAATTTTAACTCATCATGCCATAGTCACATTAATTATTGATGATAAGCATTAAGCATTACATAATCTTATAATGAAACAATAGTGATTATAACAATACTCAGTTTATACATCAATGTCTCCTAAAAATATACATGATTTTATTTATGGAGATGTAAAGTAATGAAAGTTGTCCTAACAACAATAACAACTATTTTATCATAAACTTTATAGCAATAAATACAAGATATGAAATAGTATGTATAAACTTCAAATTAAATAAGTACAAAGTTTGACCAATAATATGAACTTATGTTTTTTGTTTGCTTGTTTTTTTTAAGCTGCCATACATGTCCCTTAAAAAAATTTGTAATTTGATTTCTGTACCATTTAAACATTCGGAAGTTCCCCAATTCAAAAAGGTCTGACGTTATGTGAAAGCTTGATAGTGTAAACACAGAAATTGAAATGCAGAAAAACAAATTATTTAATCTTATTACATTTCTATTGTCAGATTTATAGCATGGTTGTGCAAAATAAGGTTTATTCCAGAAATATAATTATGTTAAAGCAACTATTTCCAGGACATCTACTGTGTCTGCTTTTGTTAATTGTAAATCATATTTTGAGTATAAAAGTTAAAAAATAATGTGATTATTATGTATATACATTTTACTCTATGTTTTTATTTAAGGTTAAACGTTTGCATCAACACTACAAGCTGCCAGAGTCTCCACAGTAATGGAGAATTTAGTCCTCTGTGAGTAATTTACTATTTTGTTTTATTGAAGGTTTGGGAGGGACGCTGGAGGGTCATTCCTTTTCATGTCCTGCCAGATTGGCTGAAGGATAACGATTATCTCCTGCATGGACATCGACCTCCTATGCCCTCCTTCCGGGCCTGTTTTGGCAGCATCTTCAGAATTCACACTGAGACGGGCAACATCTGGACTCACCTATTAGGTGAGCAAGGCAATCCTTACGTTTACAATCTGTGATATTATTTTGGATATTTGTCAGATATTAAGTTGTTGTTCTCTCCCTCAGGGTTGATTTTATTCCTTTGTCTGGGCACTTTAACCATGCTGCGTCCCAACATGTATTTTATGGCACCACTGCAAGAGAAGGTTGTGTTTGGGATGTTCTTCCTGGGAGCAGTGTTGTGCCTCAGCTTCTCCTGGCTTTTTCACACCGTCTACTGCCATTCAGAAAAAGTGTCTCGCACATTCTCCAAGTAAGGCTTAATACAGACTATGTATATTTGTAACGCATGAGCTGTGTATCTCATACAGGAATCATTGGTTTTCTCTTTGGATCATTTCTCCTACGCGTTTTCTGATTTAATTATACAATAATGATTTCATGTTGATTTCATGCAGTTTTGTTTTTCGTATAGATAAGCCAATGTTTTCTTCTGTTGAAATGAAAAAAAAGGCTTTGACCTGTAATAGCTGTAGTAATCAAAAGGGTTACAAATGAATAGTATTGGTCAGTGTTCTACTAGATCAATAGACAATTAATTTGGCTACCCCAGCATCTGTCTCTATTCTAAGCGAAGTTTTGTAATAAACTGAACCCCAGTTTGCTGGAAGCAAGCACTTTGCGTTGGAGCACTAGATTTTTGCAAATTTTGGTGATTGTAAGTTAGAGTTACAGACCTCATTTCTCTCAGTTAGATTACCAACACTAAATAGAGCTTCAAAATATTTCAACTGTTTCTTTTTTATGTGCATGTAGAATATATAATAGCTAAACCCGTAAAATAATTGGCTATAAGTGTTTTTAACAATTATTTTAAAAAGTTAGAAAAGATCTATGCATCCTGCCAATCACCTTGTTTCCTTCTCTCCTCAGGCTTGACTACTCAGGCATAGCACTCCTAATCATGGGATCCTTCGTGCCCTGGCTGTACTACTCGTTCTATTGTTCCCCTCAGCCCCGACTTATCTACCTCACCATCGTGTGTGTTCTCGGCATAGCCGCCATCATAGTTGCCCAGTGGGACCGATTCTCCACACCCCGTCATCGACCTACAAGAGCAGGTGAGGACGGTGCGATGTTTGCTCGTCTCCAAGCCCACGATTCTAGTTTTATCCCAGAGGTCAGTGTTTGGCCTCGTCCTGAGCGTGGTGACAATATGCTGCAATCTGACAAGCCAATGAGTGCACAGGAAATGCTGCTAATGTTTGTGTGGTTGGGAATACTGAATTTTCCTTATATAAGGCATCATTTTGTCTTGCAAAAATCTCAATAAGTAGCTTTTTAAGGAGAAGGTAACTCAACCGATGATTCCCTCAGGTGTCTTCATGGGTCTCGGACTAAGCGGCATTGTCCCCACCATGCATTTCACCATCGAGGAGGGCTTTGTTAAGGCCACCACAGTCGGACAAATGGGTTGGTTCTATCTGATGGGTGCCATGTACATCACTGGTGCCGGTCTGTATGCAGCCAGGATCCCTGAACGCTATTTCCCTGGAAAGTGTGACATCTGGGTGAGTACTTCATGTGCCATAACTCTGCTGTAGAAAATGGATGGATTAGTGATGGGGAAAAGAATTATTTACAGTGGAGCTGATAAAGGTCTTGGGTTTTTATTGTTGCTATCAAATCAGTTTTTTTTTCTTTTTATTATTTTTATTTGTTTTTGCAAGAATTTGTAAGAATGCATTTTTTTCTTTGAAAACAGAAGATAAAGAGTGAGGGAATATCGTGTATATTGAGTTAACTTGTTTCAATTAGACTTTTGCTCAGCTGTATCCTTGTAATGGTCAACGAAAGTGATTTTTTAAATAATTATAATACTTATCTAATTTTAATGCATATGTGCTTTTGATCCTTGATAAAAGTGCATTTAGCACTTTAGGCTGTAAATTTGAACCGTCTCCTTGGTTATTTAACCAAAAAAATTATATCAGGATCTATATCATATATTGTGATTTAGAAAAAGTATACCATATGAAATTTTGTTCATATTGCCCAGCCGTAGTTTTCATTTAAACCTACAACAGCTGTTTCTCCTGTAAACAATACCAACATAATGTCAAATGGCCAAGAAATAAGTGAATGGAGGAGCAGTTTCAGCTTTAATCTTCAGTTGTAATTTGTTTGACCCTCTAGAAAATCATAATATGTTGCTAACGTATACTTATTTTTTTTCCTTTTTCTCAGTTCCATTCTCATCAGATTTTTCATGTCCTGGTCGTGGCTGCAGCTTTCATCCATTTCTACGGGGTTTCCAACTTGCAGGAGTTCCGCTATGGCCTCGAGGGCGGATGCACAGATGACTCTTTACTCTGAAAAGCCCGACTGTGACTTACTTTTTCTTTACAGTTCCACAAACACACACACACACTCGCACACAAAATGCTGCTGGAATCAGTATAGTCACTTATTGCTCCTTCTGTACTTGGGAATCACTTAACATCTTGTTTGGGTTTTAGTGGTCTTTCTGCTTTGGCTATCTTTCTTTTTTTTCTATTTTTTGTTTTGCTTTGGTAAAGTAGCAGCAACTAGCAGATGTACTTGGAAGGGAACAGGCACTACTTATTCCTATAGCTGTTAATCCTGGAGTCAGTGTTTTCAACTAAGTTTAAAAAATATATATAAAAAAATGGGATTTTGAACAAAATCTTGTGTTTCTAAAACTGGTAGTCTCTACTTAGCTCACTAGTACCCCAACCTCTTCATTGTCTGTTACAATTATTGTACAAAGGGTACAGAGAGTTATATGATTTGTGCTGTAGCAGAAGGCACGAACTGTAAATCACCTCCCTTGCTTGCAGGTTTAAAGATGAATGCACCGTTTGCCAGGAGTTTAGTGCAGAGCAGTTAATGATAATTTGGATGCTTATTAGGACATATTTATAAAAGCATAAACAACATATACACATACGGTGTGTATGGATGTCACTAGATGTTTGTGTTTTTGTTTTTTCTTCTTTCCTTTTTCTTTTTTTAAGTGTATTGACATTGATTGTTCATCTGTCTTTTAAAACACCGAGGACCACCGCAAACCCACATTGGCCCATTCAGCAATAAACCATTAACTGTTTTCTGGAAGCCCATTTGGTACCAAAATCTAATAATCTTATGATTGTTTTTTGGTAAATCTGTTACATACATCCTGGGACTAAAAGTAACTTCAAAGCTTACTGCAGTCATGCAGTAAACTTCATGCGCACTTTTTAAAAATTAATTTAATTCCTCATGAGGACAAACATCCCTTTTTTTTCTTTTTTCTTTTTTGTTTAGTGGCACACACAAAGGTAACAACCATTTTCATTTAGTCCAGACTAAATTGAGACAAAAGTTATGTGCTATCATTTAATTAATTAATTAATTGGATAACACATCAGTCATTCATTTCTAGAGTCGTTCCCTGGCTGCACTCAATGCACAGATCTGGGTTTGTTAAATTTTGTTTTTGTTAAGTGGAGATTTTTCTTTTTTTGCTTGATTTCAGATGCATCGAGTGGTGTAATTATCAAATGCACCTTAGTGTATATGATTAAAATTGAAACTTTAAATCACCAAATGAGGTTTAAAATGTGTTCTGTATGATTAATATAAACTTTTAGTATTCCTGTGCCTTAGGCCAATGGAAATGTTTTAAATAAAATGGCCTATCTTAACAGTCAAGGAAGCATCAAAGATTTTCACTTATTGACTTTTCTTGTTTTCCTTGCCATACATTCAGTGTATACAATCAAATCATATTTGAAGTTACAATTCAAGTCACAAGTGATATGAACTGCTGTTTAAGACTCCTTTTTCTAGATGAACTTATTCAAGCTTTATTACAAAGACTCAAACGATGTGTATTCTTGACTTTGTGTAATGTCCTGTGTAGGAAGTGATAAATCATACATTTCACTGAAATGTAAACCTAAATATTTATTAATGGTAATATTGGAAAATTGTTGTAATAAATTCTTTTCCACATGTACAATTATGGTGCCTGTTCTTTTTTTTTATCCATTTGAAGTCAACGCATGCAGTCAGGAGTTCACATGCTGAGCAGGGTCAGCTTCATACAGTGTTTTCTGAATTCTACGTCATATATTATGGTTCTTATGCAAGTGAGACAAACTCAAATGTAGACTCGAGGTTTGTTTTGTTATAAAATATAATAAAAGTTTTTTTTTTGTTTTTTTTACATTTTTCTTTCTGTGTTTTATCAACTAACATTGTAAGGTATGTAGGTAGGTACATCTAATTTTATCTTAATTTCGACATATTTTCTAATTTTGTATACACTAAGCATTTTTTCCCTTGCGCAGATGTTTTTAGATTAGGTTGGATGTCGTTATTATCATTATAAAATAATTTTTAAAAAATTAGCCGCTATGTTTAAAAAGAAAAAAAAAGAAGTTATACGGCTTTAAAAAGTAAACTTTGAAAAAATACATAAAATCAATGTTGGTCAAATATATGTGACTGAAGATGGTCCCTTTTAAACAGGAGGAACCTTTTTTCAAATAGTTGTTTGGAATCGGGAGTATTCACAGGCTGTGACTCACTACAGGACCTGCTATGCCAGCACCAGCTAGCTAAATTGACTGCACGGCTAACTTGGGTCTGTCTATATTCTTAGTCACAAATTTCTTTCCCTCGACGTGCAGGTATGGTTTACATCGATGAATTCAAGCGTGAAGGGGTGACACTTGTATGTAGTGTAGTTATTTGTTTATCGCTACAGTTCGAGTTCTGTATTAGCATAAATGTTAGCATAAATAAAAGAGGTGGGGCTTCAGGACTAAACTGAGCTGAAGCTATTGAAATCATCCAAATCTTTTAATCCTTAGGCATAAGTGACTATAAATTTTGTTCATCTATAGGTATAATGTTGTTTTTTTTAATGAAAAATGAAACAATTAGTTTTCATGTCAAGCACTTCTGCACTACAAGAATTTACTAACGCTTGTAGTTCCGGTGTGTGCGCGTGCCCGATTTCTTCTTTCCCCGCATCCCTCTTTAATTTTTCCGTATTTTATCAGGAGCAATTCAGTTGTGTGAGTTAAGAATAGTCTCTTGGATCAATCAGGCTAACCTGCTGAACAGGTTTCTCTGCCTGGTTCCTTGCATATTCCAGTAAACGTGCTCTGTGGCAGGGCTCGAGATGGACAACGACCAAGAGTCAAAAGAAGCCACAGACCGAACTGAACTGGTATCCGAGGATGGCAAGAACAGCAAGTCTGTACTGTGTCAACGCTGCGGATCCAAAGTGCTGTGCCCTGGGATAGCTATGTTTGCAGAAAAAGATGTAAGCTGTATCTTATTCACACCCATATGTATGATTTATTTTAGTAAAAAAAGATCTTTTAACACATAGGATTTAGTGTGCAACACAATATAAAAATGGCGAAATAAAATGGATCAACTAAGTACAGACATGGAGAAAAGCAGAAGGAGGTCTTTATTCTAGTGTTTGTGTAATACCAATCATTACTGACTAAACAATTAACAATATCCACATAGGCTAACAGTAAAGTACAGAAATGCCAAGATTCTGTTTCTGGTTTTGTTAATTTAGCTATTTACTGATACATATCGAAGATGGTCAGACTGTAAGATTGATATACATGTCATAAAGGAATACTTCCAGGAGTAAAATTTTGAGTAAGATTAATTTTGAAATTTAAATAAATTTTATATTTAAAATAGACTAAATCAACACAGAATTGTGTATATACTATCCCAAACTGATATTGCAGTGATGATTATTATGGTGATCTATATGGATTCTTTCAAATTCAAGTTAAGAGCTGATCTGCACTGAAACCCATTTATGATTATATAATGTATACATACTTGGCTACACAGCTAAACAATACAGAGACCTCATTTACTACTTTATAAGAATTCTTAGCTGCATTTAATTGAGTTTTTTTTTTTTTTTTGGATTACCATAGTGAAGGTTCTTCTCTAAACCCTTTCTCTGCTTTTTATGCCAAAAGTGCTAAATATAGTTCTAGGATTGTAAATGTAACAGAAATGGAGTGACTAGTGTCCTTTTTGTGTGGTGTGGTCTGTCTGTTATTCCAACGATGACCGAATTGTATTTGAAATAGATATAATACATTCATTCTATCTACAAACCCACTTTTTTAGTCTTCAATTTGTGTTCTTTCACAAGTGTTTTTATGGTGCCTGTGTCTTTTTACGCCCACCAGCTGTTCCTGCCGTCCATGCGGAAAAAGAGCGGTCTCAGCACCACAGAGGGCTCACTGGATGGTGACACACTGACTGTTCACTGGTTAGTGAATGACATGTTCGATTTTGAGAATGTGGGCTTTACAAACGACGTGGGAAGAATCAAGTATCTCATCTGTGCAGATTGTGAGATTGGACCAATCGGCTGGCACTGTTTGGATGACAAGAAAAGTTACTATATTGCTTTGGAAAGGGTAAATCATGCATAACATTAAAGCATATATGAGATCAAAAGGACTTTTGAAAATGCGTTGGCAGGCTATGCATTGATTAATACATTTATTCCCAAGTTGGCCACGACTAAATCCGTCATATAGACACTCACAGATACTGTTATGTGAATATTGTTTTTAATAAAAGAATTGTGTTGCATTTATTCTCTTCCATCACACTGATAAAATAAAAGTATGTTCTAATAAAAGATTTTTGAAAATTTATCTTGATTATCATTCTTGCACCTGGCTCTTGAAGGATATTATTTATTTCCCCTTTATCATTCTATTGTTTTTAATCCCTAAAGAATCATCCCAGATCTGATCAACTTGGTACAGTGCATAAACTCAGTATAGAGCAAAATAGGCACAATAATAATTCATTGTACTGCCAGATTTCAAGATTTTTTCATTTACAAGAAGCAGGTACTACATCATTTTTTAAAAATATTTTCATTTTTAAAGTTGTTTGAGGGGAGGGGAGGTCACAGTTATAAAATAATTTAAGTGTAAGAGGACAAATGAATAACTACTTGTACAGCTGTTCTTATAACAAAGGTGAACCACAAGTTAAATGTATGGGCTAATTCATATTATATATTGATACATGAGGGGACTTTTGTGGTCAGTCAGGTGGACTTCTTTTTGATTTTTAACTAGTAAATGTTCTTGTTTTATTATTGTTACAATAATCTCTATTAATATACATAAAGAGTTCCAAAAATGACCGAAATGAAAACTCTCTTAATGTGCCACTGTTTTACTATGTAGTTCTACGGCACACCGCTAGATGTCCCTGTTTGACTAACTGTGGCCTGTCAAATTTCTGTATGTTGTCCTTTGTTACTTTGTGTGCTACACACCTTATTACCAAAGCCCTGTACATAACAGCTAACACTAATTCTAACAGCACCCATCCATTGTTCCATACCTGTGTTGTCTTTGAGTTGTAAGCAACACTAACACATCAGTTGCAATGGAGGCATCCCGTTATGGGGAACATTGTGTTCAGAATACCATAAAAAGGAAGTATTGGAGAATGTGTCTTGAATAACAGAAGCTCTGCCAGCCTATTATTTTCCCAAAGAGGTCAACGCTGTATTATTTTTTATCATATGCAGACAAATAACATTACGGATATGGAAATTTTGTGTAGGATTAGACCTTGGCCTATGAGATTGCACATACATGACTAAAGAATAAATGCATGCAGTTTTAAAATCATGCTTTCCACTTTAACATTTGTACACTGCATTTTCTACAGTGAAATACATCAGATACAGTGTAGTGTGTAAAATCCACCACTCAGAGGTTCTTATGAAACCCTAACCATTCAATCCTTGTATCCACTGTGCTGTACAAGGCTGTATTTTCAACTGTTGCAGTTAACAGGTGAAGTTGCTCTTAAAAAGTCAACTTTGTCTGAAAACAGGATTTTTAAAAAAATATAGTTTTCTTTGTGTCACATGCAATCAGAAAGTCTTAGTGTTAAAGCTGCTTTGCAACCTACTTTGCCAATGGAAAGTAAATATGTGTCTTCACACAAAGAAACATTGAAAACATTGACTTTAATTATTTATTTTAAAAGTTGGTAATGGAAGTATAATACGGGGGAAATATGAGTAAAACATTATCAAACTTGTAGTAGTCTACTGTGATAACCTGCAGCAGACACCAAAGTTTAGCAGTGGATAAGTAGTGTGTTGATTAATATAATTCAAGAAATTTTGGCACTTATCCTAACACATTTGATAAATTGTGTTGTTATTTACTTTTGATAAAATAAAAGGGAACAAACGCTTGCTATAAAAACATAAGGTATAAACATATGACCACTCTCTGCCAATCAACGAGCTCCTCTAGACCATTTAAAAAGAAAGTGCCGGCCAACGCGCAAAGATCTGGTGGGTGTGTTCGAATATTTATCACGGAGTACCGTCTGATAAGTCTATTCATTCTGCTCAGCCGGGCGGCCTGAAGACCGAATAACACCCATTTGTAAACCTACAGAAGTCGGTCACCATCGTGCCAAAAAAGTGAATAAATCAAACGTATTCATTGAGTACGAAATCACAAAACAAATACTCATAAAAATACTGAATTACGTGTAGTCAGTGAGTGTATGAATAAACTCCACTACCGCTTTCTCTTCTTTTTTTAATAACGGTATTGTGAAGTTTGGACTTACATCAGCCGTTACTCAATTTTTTTAACTTAAAAAAATGTGAAAACGCTCCATTAAAAGTAAACTGGAGTGGCGCAATATGAATTTGCTGATAATTCTGGGTTGAAATAATTCCAAACTTGTTTGCATAAATGAGATATTCCCACAAGGCCCCGTGTGACTACTTTTTGAAGCGGACGTACACGTTCTGACTGTCATGAGCTCGTCTCCAACTAGATAATTCGTCTTTGAGTTGAATGAGTGGAGTGGACATGAACTAAGAAAACTGAAATTCACAGCAAGCACATTCGGCGTGAGGAAGCCTTTTTCATATATTTTTCAGCTAGGGTCTTAACTAAGATGCAACGATGACTCAACCACAGCTGAATGAATTCATTCCTCCCCCGGAGTGTCCTGTTTTTGAGCCCAGCTGGGAGGAATTTGCCGACCCTTTTGCGTATATCAACAAAATACGACCAATTGCAGAGAAAACTGGTATTTGCAAGATCAGACCACCACCGGTTAGTATTTCTTGGCATTGCCATTTGTTTCGACTATCTGGGCGGTGTACTGGCTTCGAGCGTTGTGGATAATCTGGCAGGCAAAGTTGTGTTTTTAAGACAGGTTTCAACATGGCGGATTGCGGCTCTGAGTAGAATAGTGAGCCAGCCTTATGTGGATTGTGTTCCGTTTGCAACAAGGGTAGGAAATAGCTTCCACAGACGTGCCGCTTTGGAGGAAGCCTAACATTTAAAAACTCTAAACACTTCACCCTATTTTTGTGTTGTTTCAAATTATTTTTATTAACATCGCCGTCTGGCGAATAGGCAAATTTTAAAAAAAAAAAACAATTCAAACGTTAAAGTTTGTCTTTATGTAAATAAAATGAAAATTGTTTACGTTAGCGCAGAGTGAAGCGCTTCCTGGAGTCAGTGCACGGAAATAGCTCACCCAAGATTTGAACTACTTATTTAGCTTACTACGTCGACGAAGGTGGTTGAATGTAAAGTGCAACTTTCTGAGCAGGATTTGTCGGATTCGGCCAGCGTGGGGTAGCCAAGCCAGCGTTAAGCAGGCCTGCTTAAAGCTGCAGTTGTCTGACACCTAACGCTGGCTAACGTACGTGCTCGGTGACCAACTGTTTATGGAGAAAAGGGTCGCTTGATGGACACAGCTATTCTTTTTGTATCTTACTGTTGCTTTTATCATATTTTTTTTTCTTGTGCATTTAATGTTAATTTATATTTTTGTAATTTTTTTATTCCTGCTGAACCATCCTGTAATTATAAAGATATAACGACTGTTTTATTTATACATGTTTTATTATTATTGGACGATCTTTCTGCCTTAATCCACACATTCTTGTAGTAAAATATACATAACTTCTCAACAAAGAAAATTTTATTCAAGAACCACTACACAAATTAATCTCACATTGACCCTATTTCCTAGTTGTGGGATGGGATATGGCCCTCATTCAAGGGTGTGTCCATGCATGAACTTAAAATTAGATAAAAAGGCAGGCTGAATAAATGAGCCTCTTGTGACTAATATGTTTTCTGTCAGATATCCCCCTGTCTTGGATGGAAGTTGTTTTGTGTACACCCTCTTATTACATGGCATTTGTGTGTGCCAGAACGTAGGAAGTAGAAAAAAGCCCACTTTGCATGGTCTAACCCGACAGGCAGAGGCACAAGGGACTTAATTGTTATTAAAAAAAAGCGGTGGGTGGGGTGGTAGCTTTTAGTGTTTGCTGGTCCAATGGCTGAAAAAGCTCCGCTCATGCAAACAAAAGACAGTGGGAAAAGGTTTTTTTAGCAAAGACTGGTTGATGATTGTCTGTATTGGTCAATTAAATAATTTCTTAGCCCTTGTGTACATGTTCACAAATATTTCAGCCATTTTATAGCCTATGAATAAAATGTTTGTAAATCTGACTATTCTTAAGTTTGAATCATTAATTTGCCTGACAGGATGCGTGCTCTACTGAATGCATACCCCCCCAGTTTCATTCTAACCGTCGGACCAGATATAAGATATCTCTGCAGATGTAAATTAAGCTTGTGATAGTTGTGTTCTCTTTTCGCAGTTTATTTTATCTTCAGTCTTTTACTTTTTCTGTATATATCCTGGACAACTGACAAAGGTGCACATTATTTGAACAAAATAGTGCAAATTGGTTTCGTCTCACTTGTTTTGGATCCCTTTCTTTTCAATTTTTTCCCATTTTAAAAGATGTTCCTCTCTTCAAGAAGAAAGCCTTTAGAGCGGAAGTAAACACTGCACCACAACCTGTTTTTGATCAGTGATTTTTTTTGTGTTTGTGCAGGATGTGTTTAGAATTTCCTCCAGGTTTCTACTTGGGTCACATTTTGACTGTCTGTGTAGGTAACCCACTTTCCAAAGGTTTTCATTAATGCGTTTGGACTTATTGTGGTTTTGACTCTTTCTCACCACTTTTATGGGTCATTTTGCACAGGTTGCAGGGCTAGCTGCGTGTTGATTGCACATTATCTTAATATCTTGTGTCAAAAATGTGTGGTGAATGGTCAAGTAAACCCTGAGCAGTTTCATGCATTTTCATGTGATTGTTCTTTGGTGTCACTGCATTTGTTGGCCTAATCCAACTGCAGATGACAAGGTGGTGTGACCAGCATTTACCTCTGGAGAGGAAGGAGAGGGGGAGGGGTTGGTAGCCTTGTCCAGGCTGTGGGTGTACATAGATTGCTATTGTGCATATATTAACACTGTAAGTATGTGGTAACTTTAAAAATTGACCCATTTTTTTTTGTTGTTTTAGTTTGTTGTTTTTTTTCTTTCTTTCTTCCTGACAAATCATTATGTGTTCAGACTGGAGTGGGGTGTGAGGCAGTTGGTCAATAATCAGAGCAAAAATACTTAAATGTTGCCAGGAGAGTGTGTCCACTTAAACAAAATAAGATGGGGTTTTATTAGTATTTTGTAGTTTGGTCCAAAAACCAGAAGCATCCTGCTACAATTCATTCGTTTTCTTATTTGTTGAATCATATATTTAGAGTAAAATATTTAAAACAAATGTGTCTGATACTAAGAAACTTAAATGAGTTATTTTTCTACAATTTTTACATCTCATAGACTACACCTTTAGTAGACAAAATAATCAGCAGCCTGTTCATAGAAACTAATCCGTGTTAGCACCTGTAGGTACAAGCCTCTGTTTATACAGCAACCATACAGTCTATGCCAGTGTTAATTTGCCTTCTAATCTTGCCTGTGTATAAAGAGAAATTATGAAACCTGAAACTGCCATCTCTAAGATAATATTTTGTTCCTCATTCTCAGAAGTGACTTGGATCTTTTCACGCACATTTCTACGCATATTTTAGCTAAGAAAAAAAAGAGAGAGAGTGATATGCAATCATGCCAGTCCATAACAGTGTTTACCATTATCGTCTTTGTGATGGTGAGAAAAGCACACATTCACACACTAAAGGACAGAGTTGCTCTAGTTTTTTTGTTTGTTTTTTTCTCACTTGAAAACACACTCACTGGAGGAAGTGTGGGATCACACTTGTAATGATTCAAAACTGACATTAATTTGCTGATTTTTGGGCTATAACTTTCGTGTCAAGACTTGTAGGAAAGATGTGGCTTTGGATGTTGAGGTTTTTTGTAAAACAGTGTTTGGGTGCAGTGTGAATATCAGTCATATCTGTGTTGAGATTATCAGTAAAACAGCTGATACAGACATTCCTGTCACACACACAGACCTGGAGAGAACTATTTCATTAAAGCGTACATTTCCTTTCTGTGTGGCTGTTTTTTTAGTTTTGCAGCTTGTATTAGAGCTTCAGATGGCATTACTCTAATGTGATGTTTTGATCTGGAGGTAATGCCTGAAAGTATTGGCAAAAGTTTTGATTCATTAGCTGAAAATTGTTGGGTTCTTTTCATGTATTCAGTGGTGAAACAGATGTAATAAAAAAAATCACAAGGTAAGGGCATGGGTAAAACATGTCTCTAACAGACCAGTGCATCTGCTTAATGTTTTTTTCATCATCTGCTGTTACTCACAAACAATTTGGTGTCATTTTATGTATTTTTTTAAATTTATTTGTTCCAGGAATGGCAGCCACCTTTTGCCTGTGATGTCGACAGACTGAAATTCACACCAAGAATACAAAGGCTCAATGAGCTGGAGGTATAATGAGTAGTTTATATTTATCTATTTAACATAACATAACATGAATCTCATTTTGTGTCATTGTTTTTTCTTTATAAATACATATCTGCTGTTTTATTACTGCTTTATAACTTAATTGTTAAAAATAAAGCCATTATGATCAACTGAGTAGAATAATTTTGTGCATTTGCATCCAAAAAGAGAAACCATAGATTTAGTCCTACTAAACAACATAAGTTGACTAATTTAAGATCCTTAAATTATCTTTATGAAATTGTTCTAGTGATTCTGGTGACATGAAAGAATGCAGTGGTAGAAAGTAAGTATTTTTTTTTTGTTTTGCAGGCTCAGACCAGAGTGAAACTCAACTTCCTGGATCAAATTGCAAAATTCTGGGAGCTCCAAGGATGCACTCTGAAAATTCCCCATGTGGAGAGAAAAATTTTGGATCTGTATCAACTGAACAAGGTTTGCAAAGTTTTATGTAGTTGGTTCATTTTAATCTGGGCAATAAACATAACATTTTTTAAATTTAGATTTGAATACACCAAAAATATGTATGCAAAACAACAAGCCTTGTTCCAAACTGAATATGAATATTTCTTGTTTTTAAAGTTGGTGACTGAAGAGGGAGGTTTTGACGCAGTCTGCAGAGAGCGCCGCTGGACTAAGATATCAGTAAAGATGGGCTTTGCTCCTGGAAAGGCCATTGGTTCTCATCTGCGGGCACACTACGAGCGCATCCTCTTCCCATACAACCTTTTCCAGACTGGAGCCAACCTGCCTGTATGTCCCATCATCTGTTTTCTTTTGTTGGCGGCAGAGCTGCAGTCATGTTGTTCACAGCTGAGTGAAAGTTTTAGTTTACTCTCCATAGTTGATCACAATTCCTGTTAAAGCTCCATGCTTTGGCATTTGCAATCCTCAATAATAACAAAATACTTTCCTCTCTAAATTAACATAATCAGCATTATTATATCTAGAAGTATTAGAATTAGAAAAACCTTTGGCTTGGTCTTCGTGTGGTCCTGTAAGAAGATCAAGCAAGATGAACCAAACTGTGCCTGGTATGAATGCAGATTTCTCAGCAGTGCTGAGGAAGCAGTAACATAAAATTATTGAAGACAGACTGTTCACCTTGGGCTGTTTGAACTTTGCTTACATGAATGTTATCTTTAAAACCAAATATGGTCATTCTTAATTTTATTCTAAATGCGAAATGCCAAATATTTTCCATTTTTCTATTATTAAAGCCATAAAAAATAATAATATAATCATATTTTATATCATGTGAAGGAAAACATGTGTATGCTTATTTTTGTTGAATACCCGGGCGGGGTTGTCATTGTCTCTGTCATCACCCTCTACTTCTACTGCAGGCGGCCACGTTGACCAATGACACTAAAGACAAGGAGTACACTCCTCATGATCTGCCACAGCGCCAGTCTGTTCAGCCCCAGGAGACCTGCAGCATCGCTCGCCGTGCTAAGCGAATGCGATCTGAAGTAAGTCTGTTCTCTTTGTTCCCCAACTTTTAAATGCTGGTCATTATTTTGATTCTACATACTTTAAGTCAAGGTAAGTGGTGCACAGTGTGTAAAAAGCTTAGTCTTCCTCCACTTGTAAACTTAAACCTTGATTAACCTGTTGGGGTTTGATTTAGTCACTCAAGCTCTAAGTGCTGGGACTTGTTAGCAGAGTTACACCTGACTCCGGCCTCTGCCGACATGAGACTCAAATAAAGCTAATTCTTGCCTTTTAGTAGTCAAAGATCAAATATAATAGCATGAAATGGTCATAGCTTCTAATTTCCACTGACCTACGTAATAGTTACAAAGATTACAGCTAAAGGTTTCAATTTTAAGATCAAGTGTGATTAAGTACTGTTCTTTATATTTCTCAATTTGGGAGAAATTTGTCTTGGTTAAAAGGGCACTGCTGCACAAGAGAAACAATAAAAGACAACACAACAATAATTCACAATAAAACTTACAAGACAATCCCAACACACAAACTCTTAAGACCCGATAGTATTGGCAATTTGAAAATAAATAAAATTAAATAAAAATAAGAGAAATTACATCTCAGTGGTCTATTTTCCATTTCTGTGAGTTCCTACTGGATTTCTCTGTCTCATTTATTACTGGACTGAAGTCAACAACTCTGTTTACATCCATTTTTCCTTCTGGCTCTCTCCATGACTGCAGAGAGGATATTTCAAATGTGAACCTGAAGAAATTTGCGAGAATCGTCCCAATCTGAGGAGAAGAATGGGAACGTATGCTACCAAGCCGGAACCTGGTAAGAAAAAAAGTGTCCATATGCATAGAAAAATAAATGGTTTTTAAGGGCAGCAATGTTAATGGAGACTCCTTAAGCCTCCACTGAATGTTCATCCTTGTCTTTCAGTGAGAATGGCAGTCACTGAAGTAAAAACGGAGCCCACTGAACTAATGGATCCAAAAGAATATGAAGAATCTGTATTAGATCAAATTAACAAACCTCCAGTGAATAAAGTAAATGGGTTATTTTGCTTTTGATATAAAGAAAAACTGATCATTTTTATAAGTAAAATATTTTGTGAATGAATTTTCCGTGTTCTCCTTTCAATTACAAATCCACAATGGTTGTCTCCTCTCAGGTGGACCAGTACATGTGCCTGGTTTGTGGCAGTGGAAGTGCAGAGGACCGCCTGCTGTTGTGTGATGGTTGTGATGACAGCTATCACATCTTCTGTCTGATCCCACCCCTCCACGATGTTCCCAAAGGTGACTGGAGATGCCCCAAGTGCCTGGCTCAGGTGAGTTACCACTATCTGCATGGAGCCAAATCTTACACAAACAATACAATATCTTGATGGTGGTGAGTATCCTGAATTTGTTTTTTGTCTGCTTTTCAGGAATGTGGCAAACCTCCTGTTGCATTTGGATTTGAACAAGCCAGCAGAAGCTACACCCTCCAAGCTTTTGGAGACATGGCCGACTCTTTCAAATCTGATTATTTCAACATGCCAGTTCATGTGAGTGTTTACAGCACCTACTTTCTGCTTGGAGGGATTTTCTTTTTCTTTTTACTGTCAGTGTTTGAGCTTTACTAGAACTTCAAAAAGGATTTCTTGCACAAAGAAAATGGAAATTATTTGTTCTGCATGCAGAGCTGCAAACGTCAAATTACGCTACTATCAGTTTACAGAAACATTTAATTGCACTAAATTACACAATTTTAATCATGTGTTTTCAGAGACTTGGGAATGTTCATGACTATTCTGAAGGGATAGGGAAATTACCTGGATTATTAGTTATTACTGCTTTTACACATAACACATTTTGAGTGCTTTGAGTACTGGAAATGAGCTAATTTCTACTGTTTGTGCAATTTGTCCAGTTGATGCTTTTGCTTTGGTCCAAAAATTCTTTTCAATCCAGTTTTCTGCAGCAGTTAATTTAGACCCGCATCTTTGTTTGAAAGAGTGAGTTTTAAGTTCTTGATTGGAGTTTGATGGATGCATTGTTTTGTATTTTATTTAGATGGTTCCTACTGAGCTGGTGGAAAAGGAGTTCTGGCGTCTTGTCAGTACCATTGAGGAAGATGTGACTGTGGAGTACGGCGCAGACATCGCCTCAAAAGAGTTTGGGAGTGGCTTCCCAGTGCGAAATGGACATTTTCAAGTCTCCTCTGATGATGAGGTGCAGTATGTCTGTCATTGGGAATATTGTACCTTTCCACTGATAATAGCAGTTCAGCAGTTAATTAAGTGTCCTTGTATACTCATATAACTCTTAAAAATAAAAATAATACAGCTAAAAATAGTAATGAGATATATATTTATTCATTTATTTCTTTTCTATATTTCTTAGCTTAACTAAGAGGTGTAGTATTAACACCAGTGTCCCTCCTGCAGCATTACCTGAGCAGCGGCTGGAACTTGAACAACATGCCAGTGCTGGATGCCTCAGTACTGACTCATATTACAGCCGACATCTGTGGGATGAAGGTTCCCTGGCTCTATGTAGGGATGTGCTTCTCATCTTTCTGTTGGCATATTGAGGACCACTGGAGCTACTCCATAAATTATCTTCACTGGTAAAGTGCACCTTGTAAACAGTTCTTCAGCAATGGCTAACTTTGTGTTTCTTCCACTTGAAAGACTTCACATTTCAATCATACCTGCAGTTTCAGAGATTTTATGGATCCACAATATACAAAAATTAGAAAATCAATAGAGCCTATCAAATGATTTATGAAAATAAAAACTGTCTTCCGCCCTGTAAAATTACACACAAATGCAACTGTTCATATTGTTGTTGTCGTTGTTTTTTGTTTTTCCCCTGCTAACTCATTTGATCACGTCAACAGGGGAGAGCCGAAGACGTGGTATGGGGCTCCCGGTTATGCTGCAGAGCACCTGGAGTCAGTCATGAAAAAATTGGCCCCTGAGCTGTTTGAATCCCAGCCAGACCTCCTTCACCAGCTGGTCACCATCATGAATCCCAACACACTAATGAACAACGGCATCCCGGTAATCCGCTCACACTTAACTCACTCACTGATGATTAAAGAGTGTGAGACAAAGCCAGATCTTTACTCATGAGAAAATCACTGAGATTCTAAGGATGAATAGAAATCGATCAGCTTTGTAATTTCAGTGTCTTTCACATATAAGCAGTGCGTTTTATTATTGATGTAAAAAGGCAACTGCAATTCTTTCGCCATTTGCACAAATGTCAGGCAGACCCCACTCAGCCCTGCACTACTGTGTCCTTGCACACATTTAGCCACAAACACCGTGGAGTCATCTGAGTGACGGCAGCACTGGTGGTGAGATAGCGGGTTCCATGATGCTGGTTTAATGTGTGAAAACACCCATCAGGCATCTCGGAAGCATATAAACACCAAATCCCCTGATTCTGCCTTTATTTATACACACGACACAAGGCATGATGGAGGCATTTCAGTCCTGGCTTGAATAAGTTTTTGAAAAATAACTTTGTTTTTACATTTTGAAGTAACAATACGAGAATTTTTAAGCAATTCTCTGTATATTAAGATATCGAATATGTTGCAGGTTCTTTGTCAGTTCCTGAAATATTACTAAAATATTGACATTATGAAATTTAATCTTGCGTTACGGTAGTCTAAAACAAGTGTTGTTAAACAATAACTGTTTGTAGTAATAATAGTTTTTATTTTCCTACCAACTGCAGATCTATCGCACGAACCAGTGTGCAGGGGAGTTTGTCATCACTTTCCCAAGAGCTTATCACAGCGGATTCAACCAGGGTTTCAACTTTGCTGAAGCGGTCAACTTCTGCACAATGGACTGGGTAAGTGTGATGAAAACAGTAGCAGCTCATTCTATACTTGTCTGTAATGTACTTTGCCTGCACCATTTCTCATGTTTCTTCTCCTTTAATATCATTGTCATGATTTTGGAACTTGTTAAAGATCTTTTCCAAATATATAGTTAACAGAGAGGTATCATTTCCTTCTGAAACAACCACAAAATGACCCAAAACCTGCACAGCTTTGAGTAGGATGAGTTGTTTTTTCCTTTTGTTTAAACTCCTCCAAATCACAATGTTTTCTGGCAGATGCCCATTGGCCGTAACTGTGTGGGTCACTATCGCCAACTGAGCAGATACTGCGTCTTCTCCCATGACGAGATGGTTTGTAACATGGCCCTAAAAGCAGACACGATGGATGTAGACCTGGCGTCAGCAGTGCTGGGCGAGATGAAAACCATGATCCAAGAGGAGGGGGAACTACGGGAAAAGATTAACAAAATGGTGAGCAGTTCTTTTAGCTAGCATAGCTTTTAAAATAGCCTTGTGTGGCGTGTTTATGAAGTTAAGAAATCAACTTTAAATTAGTTTACAGGTGGCATTCCCATGATGATGTTATATCTGGAATAAATTGCAGCAAACCTTTGAAGCCGTTTATCATCAGAAAAGATTTAGACTATTAAACTTTTGTTTGTTTTACATTGTCTGCAAAGATGCAACATTTGGTTCCTCCTTGTCCTCTGTGGCTCTAACGACAGAATTTGTCTCCAGGGGGTGGTGCAGTCTCGACAAGTTGATTATGAAGAGCTCCCAGATGAGGAGCGGCAGTGCTGCAAGTGTCGGACCACCTGCTACCTGTCTGGCATCACCTGTCTCTGCAGTCCTAACAAGATGGCTTGTTTGTACCACGCCCAAGACCTCTGCTCCTGTCCTCATAGCAACCTCACACTCCAGTGAGTCCCCAGTTACCACAACAACTAAACAGAAATCACTGCTGAGCTTTGCTGAAATCTCACTTTTTTGTTTAGTTTTAATATTTAGTTTTTTTAGTAGTAAAACATGTTATTGTCATTGACAACATCTGCTCTTTAAAAATAATTAAAGCTAATGTACAGTTGAACTAGTGTTAAGCAAGGGAGGTTAATCTCTATAGAAAAATTGCCATATAAGGAATTAATTTTAATGTATCCTGTCCTTTGTCTTTTCCTGCAGTTACAAGTTTACCATGGATTTCCTGTATCCCCTGTTGGCATCTGTGAGGCAACGTGCGGAGTCTTATAAAAACTGGGTTTCTAGTGTTCAAGACATTGTGGTGAACAAAGGAACCAAGAAAAGAGGTGCAAAAAATCCCTGTTCACCACAGCATCTTTGTAGATTTTATTTTCTGTAATTAGACATGGGCTAGGAGTGAATGAGTTTTCTGAAGCCCCGTGCTGTTTTCTGGTCAGGCTTGGATGAACTTCACAGCCTGGTGGAACAAGCAGAGACGAAAGGATTCCCTCAGACCAGCCTGCTGGATCAGCTGCGTACCATCACCTCCGAGGCTGATAAAGTTGCTGTGATGGCGCAGCAGCTTCTTAATGGAAAGAGACAGACAAGGTACTTAAAAAGCTGTGGATCCTGCTGTGTCACTATTAATTATGATAAATTACAGGAATGGCCCCATCCATAAAAATTCTATTTTATTTAAATAATGCATGGTTATGTAATGACACATCAATAATGCAAATGTTGCGATAAGCTGACGCTCGTTATAATGTGTTTTTATTTATGAGCGGGCTTGTCTGGGGGTTTTTGTTGCCTGCTTTGTTATGCAGTTTAATTCTGTGTTTCAGGTATCGATCTGGAGGAGGCAAGTCTCAAAACCAGAATGAGTTGACAGTGGAGGAGCTGAGGTCCTTTGTCCAACAGCTGGACAATTTGCCCTGCAACATCCGACAGGCTCCTTTACTGAAGGTAAGTATTGTACACATATTATGTTTCATGAATAATTTAATGCATATTGGGTGCACATAAATGCAAAACTACAAAAATGGACTTGGATTTAATATATGGTTACGCACTGTCGCATCCAACAGGACCTGTTGACCCGGGTGCATGATTTCCAGCAGCGCAGTGATTGTCTCCTCTCCGATGAGTCACCCAGTCCACAGGAGCTCCAGGAGCTGCTGGATGTGAGTCTGGGCCTTGACGTGGAGCTGCCGCAACTGCCCCTGCTGAGAGAGAGGCTGGAGCAGGCTCGGTGGCTGGAGGCCGTGCAGCAGGCCAGCAGCAAGCCAGACAGCCTGTGTCTGGACACCATGAGGAGACTGATAGACCAGGGCGTGGGCCTGGCTCCTCACAGCTCTGTAGAGAAAGCGATGGCTCGCCTGCAGGAGCTGCTGACGGTGTCAGAGCAGTGGGAGGAGAAGGTGCTCAGCCTCATGGAGGCCAGGTGATCAATTTTTATCTTTTTTTTTTTTAAAGAAAGACTGAAAAAAGATCATTTAATTAGATGCAGCGTTTATTTTTTTTCATTTAAATTCTTAAATTAATGATCACATTTTGTTTCATTGCTGTATTTATAATAATCTTTTGCAGTATGAATAGAGGGAAGATTATTCCACAAAGTTTTGGAATAAGATGTTAATTTACCATGAAATATAGTTTAATACTTCCACAATGGAGATGACTCACAGCCTTTCCGTTTTTGTAAGCTTTGATGAACAAAGGGATATTGTTATTTATAGATAGATAGATGGATAGACTGAAACATTATTGATCCCCTAAGAGGAAATTCCAATGCCCAGCAGCAAACACAGTCAGACAAAACAATCACACCAATAAATAACATTTCCCTAACTTATTGTGAATAGTATGTATTAAAATATGTTCGCCAGAGAGTTCACACATTTCGCAGTTTGAAAATGTGAGATCAACTCAAACTCTAAAAGGTACAGAGTGAAATGTGCCAAGTCTGCAGAGCTGGATCACAAAGGATAAAGAGGATCATGGTGTTGTGACTGTACTTAACACACTGAGCGTAAAAAACAAAAAACCTTCACACTGCAAATCCCTTTTTTCTTCTTCTTTTTCCCCTTATTATTTTATATCTTTTTTTCCACAGGCCACTTCACAGCATGGACACACTTGATGCTGCTTTACAAGAAGTAGAAAACATCCCTGCTTATCTGCCCAACTGCCTGCAGCTGAAGGATGTTGTCAGCAAGGCCAAGAAATGGCTTCATGAAGCTGAAACCCTCCAGGTGAATTACACCTTCAGCATCTGACTTGTGCAGATACGTTTAGCTGAAGCTCAAAACTAAACATTTAACTGGTTTGCAGCTGGGAGGACGTATTCCTGTGCTGGACAGCCTCTCTGAGCTGGTTCTCAGAGCAGAGGGCATCCCGGTGAGGCTGGAGCCGCTGAGCCGACTGGAGGCCCTCGTCAGTGATGTTCAAAGCTGGAAGGAAAGCGCTGCAAAAACATTCCTACTGAAAAATTCCCCCTTCTCACTTCTTGAGGTAAACGGATGTCACGTGATTTACTTTTAAAAACTGCTTTCTACCTGTTGTGATGAACAAATATTTGATGTTTTATTGTTCTGTTTCCAGGTCCTTTGCCCAAGATGTGATGTTGGAGTTGGGCATCAGAAGTCAAGATCTAAGAAGATGAAAGAAGCTCCACAACTCAGTAAAAAATCTGCAACAAAACTGGAGTCCCTGTGTGATGTGGAGAAAGCTCTCTCTGACAGCAGGGACTCTGCCTCTGCTGTGAGTATAACTGCATTATCTTCTTTTCTTTTAAGGGCGGGGCTGAGAAGCAGAAAAATTGTAATCAGGTGTACTGTTTAAACCAGAGGTCTGAAACTTTTACAATTCAAAGAGCAAATTTTGCCCTCTGCATTGCTAAATAAAACTAGTTTAGAGCTGCAAACTTATAATTTTTGATAGCTACGACAGTAAATGTGTAATTTTTGAAAAACAATTTCACTTTTCTAATTTTAGGTTCTAAAATGGAAAAAAACAAAACCTTGCAAAAAGATTTTCTATTTTCTAAAATTTTTTTTTTTTTAAAGCAGATGGAAAAGAATATTACTGGTACTTTTAGTGTCT
>JAVQJG010276466.1:0-12340 GCA_036024015.1 Craterocephalus amniculus
CTGCACATCAAGAGCGGCAGTACAACCGATCAGTCAAAGTCACAACGGTTTTCATTATTTGGAGAAAAAAAATACCGAGGACATGACCTCGGTGTCCTCAATGGTAGTTACGGGCCTGAACTCGCAGAACCACCAACTCCTACTTCCCAGGAGAGTACGCTTCTTTCCTTGTGGCCTCCATTAAGGAGCAGTTGTTGACTCATATTTTGCTATTAAAGTTGACTAAAACAATGGTTTTTATCATAATAATAATAATAATAATTTTATTAGAAGATCATGGTTGTGCTCTTACCCCCTGGTTAATAACACCACTGACTAACTCTTTTTTTACTAGATCCAAACACTTATTTCATGAAGTGCAACACATCCTAAAAGGATGCTGGGTGTATTGGGACACACTAGGTCACAATTTGCTTTTAAAACCGCACTTGCAGGCCAGATTTAGAGGCAATAAATTCCCTGTTTGTGAATAAAGCTACTTCAATATGATTTGAATCTGACCAAGTGGTTATTTATTACAAGATCTATCAATTCAAAAGTGAGGATGAACAAGTTTCAGTACATATCTTCACTATCATTTTTATCATTATTATGATTAATGTTATTATTAGTATTACTATAGTATCTCATTCTTTTTTGGGGCATTCTTCTTGTTATCCCCCATCTCAGTTTAATCTCTGTATCTGCACACGCCTCATAACCTCCAAAACGTATTTTCAAGTTGTAAACCATATAAAACAGCCATCACATCCTTTCAACTTATGAGACTAGCATATGTCAGTGTAAGAGGAAATATATGAACAATTTTGCAGCCTAAATGACATGTTCATAATTTGGACAGAGTTCTTCTTAAGAACAACTTTAGGACAGAAGTTTCATAAGATGATATTGGTGAATGAGGGCCAATGATTTTGTACTGCTCACCTTTCTTTTCTGCCCCATACGACCAGTCATTGTCGTTAAGGTCGTCATTGTCTTCCTGATCACTCTCTGATTTGCTCATGTTGTTATTGCTGGCAAGCCTATAAAAGCGGTTACATGATCAGATTTTTATATAAACCTCTGAAAGACGTGAAAAATCAGTGAGTGGCCCTTACTGACTCACCTGCGGCTAGCTATGCGACTGCTGTTGCGCCCCATGCCGAGGCATTTCTCTAGGTGTGGAGCAAAACGGGAAGCTGCAATTAATCTTTTGCAGTTGGGACACTCGCACTCTTTGTTCTTCCACTGATTGTACACCTGCCCAAATATGTCCAATCCTGGTTGATCCACAATTTCTGGAGGAGTAAACAAAAATCTGTGAATGGTAAGCAAATATGCCAAAATACAATACATCAGACAGGCAGTAAGGGATGGTACCTACCAAACTCTTTCATACTCTCTTGATCTGTTTCATCCAAGAAGAAATAGCCCTGTTTCACAGCACGGTGTACCTCAAAGCACAGGCCCAAACAGGCATCTTCCACCAGCTCAGAGTAGATGTCATGCACCAAGGCCTGCAAAATCCAAGACACATCTAACACCAACTGCAACTTTTAATTAGATAAAAAAAATATATGTCCTGGAGAAGACGCCTACTGACTAATAAATAGAACAATGCTAAAGCAAAATAGTCTAATAGTAGTTTACCTCCAGCTTGGTGTTGTCTGGGCCTGAGAGGGGCATATCCTCCATTTTCATTTGAAAACCTGCACTGGAAGTCTTGTTAACAAGGTCATAGGATGCTTTCCTGCAGATTTAGAACAAAAATATAAATCAGAGATGATGAGATATCGAAGATAACACAAATGTAAGATTAGGAAATCCAAAAGATACATTTTATGACTGATCTTAGAATACCTACTTTCAATGAATGTATTAACTCTTGGTGCAGATCTATCTTCATTGTGTTGAGAAATATAAACAAAAACATGATTCAATCTGCCAAATATGAAGTGTTTATTAAACAATCTACGTTTTTCATAGGTAAATATGAGAATAATGAACCCTGTAAATACCACGAACTGTAATATCCACCGATTAAAATGCTGCATACGTGTTACTTCACTGGAACAATGAATGATTTATTATTGTTAGAAACGCAGACTATCTCATTTTAAATGGGGGGCTCACTGCTGGGTAATGAAAGATGTAAAAACATATTTTCACCAGCACTGAGCCCACAGTAGATCTTAGAAGTTATATTAGTCACAATAACATCCTTAAAACAGCCTCACCAACAGCTAGCTAACGTTAATAGATTAAAGACAGGTGATGACAGTTTGTTAGCTAAACTGGCATTACAACGTGAACTGAAACTGCCTTAATGTTTGTGTTTATTAGCCCAGTTAGCCTACTGTACTGGAATGAAAAAAAGAGGTTTATGGCACTAAAATATCAAGAAATAACGAAGTGCCGTTGGCAGAGTTTGAATGTAACCAAAAACTGTTCCCTCTTACCCGGTCAGCCTGCGCCAGGCAGCGTCTGTGGAGGAAGCAGCATAACCGGAGCAGTCCACAAAAAACACGGTAAATATAACCCCGCTTCTAAGCCGCGGGCATAATTAATATTTCACCTTTCTCAATTTCCTGGTCTACAGTGTCCGTTGCCGCAGGTGTCGGGTAGCTAAACTGACGTTAAGAACCCGCCTGACACCGAGAAGGCCTACCGGACAAACCCAAACAATCCAGGGAGCACAAACCGGGTGACTTCCGGTTTAACCCTCCAAAATAAAATAAAAACATAAAAGGGCTCAGCAGCAAAAAAGTATGGACATTTCTTTTGTTTGCTTCTTGGCAACAATGTTTTGTTGGAAAATCTGTTTATTTCTCTTTTACATTGAGCCACTTTGCAAAAAAAAAAAAGCATTAATGGGATGAGCAGCAGAGTTGAGTATGTGCTGTGCCCATTAAAAATTTAAAAATGCTTCTGTCAATGCCATTCAGCTTATTCTGCGCCTGGTGTTGTGTATTGTATTGGATGATTAAAGTCTGAAAAAAGATGGCATAATGATGACTATTTAAGAAAATTGTCATTCAACAAACAGGAGCCTCTTTTGCATATAGAACCATACACAGACACCTTTTCTTCAGGTTAGTCACCAGTTTAAATGCTGCCAGATGGTCTCCCATTCCTTTGCCAGCATTTGTTATTAATCAGCCAGTGTGGCTTACATAGCACCCCAAGTAGATCTTCCAGTGCTCAATAGTTTGCGATGAGTACCTCAGGCAAGCATAATAACAGGTGCTGCTAATCAGACATCAATCAGGCATCTGATTGCCAGCACCTGGGCTACATACAGCTCAGAACAAAGAGTAACAAAGCTGTTCAGCATTGGCAGAGGAGATATAACCAAGCTCTGCAGAGGCGCTCATATTGTCAACTGCTGTTAATCCCACTCTTGTATTCCCTTATAAATGTGGATATCTAGTGGGATAGTATTTACTACCAAGAAGCATTGTTATAGTCCACAAATCAGATATGTCCTTACTTAAAAATAACCAGCAAAGGTGAACTTAGTACTGAAATGACTAATTTTGCCTAATAGAAAAAATATTATACCAATATTTAGTAAGCTTAGTGGAAGAAATTATCCTTGATACCGTGTAGGCTTCTCGCAACGTTTTATTCCAAAAAGGATGGTAAGTTTGGATGATTTTACTCTGAAGGCAGTCTAGTTCCTTTTGCTGTAGCTGGAAAACTACAGTACCTTCAGACAGCAGTAAATGAACAGATCATTTAGTCTTCCTCTAGAATCCGTTTGTTGAGTCTAAGCAGCACTGGGGTGCAGTAAATGGTGTTAAATAGCTTATGAAGACAGCTAAACTCTGACATATGAGCACATTTTTATCAAACTATCTGCATGTATCAGTGGTTTTAACACCCTCTATTCTTTGATTTTATCTTTCAGTGAGGTTTTGGAAGCTGGATGGTGTGTGTGGGGGGGGGTCTTTCACATTCCAGTTGGAGATCGCATATCAGTTAATCTTGCAGGTGTTAGATGGGGTTAAAGCCACAGGCACACAGAAGCCTGGCTTCATTTCCCACACCAAATAGAAAAAGAAAACATTTTTTACCCATGTATTGGTGTGGATTCAGTTATTGTGGTTTTAGAAGAGGAAGAGGTTGACTCCAAACTGTCAAAATGGGATTAATACTAAAAGCTGCAGGCTTTCAGAGACATCTGGTTGCGTGCTTGATAATTTGTGAGTATGTACCAGTGGAGCCCACTATCATCTGCGACTGTGAGGGGCTTTACACTGGGCTCTGCTGTTACTGTAGCAAGTCTGTGAGTCCTGTTCAGAGAGCAGGTTAAGTAAGGAGAACATGAAATGATCTCCAAGAGGATTAAACATCTTCAAGTGATATCCTTGTTTTATAGAACAAGGGGTTAAATAAAAGCTAATTTCTTCATGTGAACTGCTCCCAAATTAATCATAATTATCAATAGAGAGATGTTCTGTTACTGATTGAAACTGACAACCAAAACAAGGAACAACTGACCACATGAAAAATTGAGGATGATCGTTTCCCAAAAAACGGCGTGTTCTGATCAACTTTGTGCAAAATCAGACAAATGACGATTTATCTTAAAGATCACTTTTTTAATTGCCCAAATACTTGAACTACAAGGACATAAGAACACCCTCAGCTATATAAAACATCAAATTCTGTCAAATGATCAGCAGTACAAAGTTGTAAAGCTTTGCTGTCATAGATATCTCTATAAACCAACATTAGGGAGAGAAGAAACAAGAAAAACAGGTGAATTTAACAGAGAACCCTCCCCTTCCCCCCTGCCTGTGAGTGAAAGACTCACCAGCCTCAGAAATCACAGATGAGGGGTTGCAAAATTAAAGAACTAACAAAAGAATAAGCACTCAATACAAAAACTATTTACAAAAAAATTACATTTTTTTAAACCCCAAATCCTCTGGCAACTCAGTTCCTCAGATCCCTTTTTTTACAAACTTCTGTCAGGCAACTAACCTTTTCCCCTCCCCCCAAATATTTAAATAGTCCACGCTGGTTTTGTTCCAGTCTTTGATGAGATTCTTAATGGTCAAAATTATCCATTATTAACAGAGCGATAACAGTTGCCATGTAATCAATCCACCTGGAAACGCAAAAAGACAATTGTGGAAGTCTTGTCATTATTAGTACATATGCAGGTAATGGATGACATGACGGCAAAGACCTTTGGAGAAAAGAAAAAATTAGAAAAAAAATTGACTAACACCTACATTCATGGCGTTGGTATGATGTCCCCTCATAGGTGCACACATGCACGCTGCAGCCACATCATGGTATGCAACAGAACAGCAAACAGCACACATTAAAGCAAAGAAACACGCACACACATCCTCATATATACACAGCCGTGCGCGCGCGTGCACACAAACTCAGAAGAACAGATTTACATTAAGTGCACATTTCTTTTTTTTTTTTCTTTGTATTTTTTGGAGGAGGGAAAAGCATTAGACAAAACCCATATGGATTGCAGCCAATACCATTAAAATTTCAAGACAAACTTGAAATAATAAAAAAATAAAAGATTAAACCATTTTGTTCAACATCAACAATTGCAGATGAATTAGATGTTTAAAACTAAAACAAACAATATCAGCAAATAAAATGAATGAAATACTTCAAGAAAAAAAAACATTTTAAAAACAGCCGGACTTAATGTAATTGTTATGCCTTTGAAGACAAACTGACCTGGTTTATCGGTAAACAGCGTTTAGAACAAAAAGTTGAACAAACCGGGAATTGCTCCAGGCTGGTGGATTGACACAATGAGACACGACAGACATGTGGCAATGAACCCGGCAGTGGATGTTCACACCAAACTTTCACGTCACAGCTTATGCCAATCAAATTCCCCCAAAAATTCTGAAAAAACTTAAGTATCAAATAGCTGTAAATCTGAAATTATATTGTGTGTAGATTCCTGCCCAATTTTTATTACTTTTGCAAAGATTCACTGTAACATGAACTTGAATAATTATGTATTGAACTTAGATGAGTTTACTCACAATTACAGCAAAATTACACATAAAAGGTGCAGTCTTCCTCTGAATTGTACAGACTAGTGCCAAAAGGACGTTTACATCCACTTTGATCCTATGTAAAACAATAAACCATTACAACTCCGCGGGAGATGAACGTTTTAAAAACATCTTCTGCGAATGAGAACACAGGTACGGAAGATCCAGCAACAAAAAGATAAAAAACATTCATAATGGCTTGACTTTTTTTTCCTGAAAGAATACCACCTCTGTAAGAACCAAATCAAAAAATGGACATCATAGCTTGAGAATACAGAACAAAGCAACAATATTCTGGAGAAAAAAAAAACATAATTAAAAGGAAAAATTTTGAAGAGTGCAATTTGTCAGTGCCCCGCACACATCCCCTATCTCCACCGTACTCTTCTTTGGCTCGTGAAGCCTGTTCAGCCCATACCGACTGTCTAACTAATGAGCAGAGTACTGAAACGAACGGAAGATGAGCAATTGCCCTACATGTAAAATTAGAATCTGAAACCCGCAAATGAAGATCAATAATTCAGAAGCAGAAATGTTTATGACATCACCAAACCAGTGGGATGCCGTTTTTGGCATAACATTCGCACAGGAGGGAATTAGACAGATTCTGTTTTTTGATTTTTGGGTGGGGGCAGGCAGGTTTCTCTCCTTGGGTCCAGCAACTGAAATGGGACTAGTGTGATGGGTGAAGCGATGCAGGGGCCCCCTGTGGTGGCAGGAGGAGAGCAGGGTTGGCACAGTGGCAGAGCTCCCTGGACTCTTGGCTCAGCTCAGCGCTGCTCAGTTCGTCCGAGGACCGCGTCTCAGTCCGACTCTGAGTCCGACGACTCACCGGAGTCAGACTCACTGCTGCTGTCCTCTGACTTGTTCTCTTTGTCCTCCGCCTCGTCATCGTCGTCATCATCATCGTCGTCGTCATCATCGTCCTTCTTTAAACAAAGAGGAAAGGAATACAGGAAATAAACACAGCTCTTGTTCTTGTCTCACCCTCCCCGAAAAGCAAAGACAGACGAAACTCACGTCGTCATCGTCGTCTTCGTCATCATCCTCGCTGGAAGAGTCTGCCTCCGAAGAAGCCTTCTGCTCGTCGTCATCATCATCGTCGTCGTCCTCCTCCTCCTCCTCTTCCGTGTCCTGTTAGCATTAAAGGTCATGGTTAGTTTATCAGAAAGATACCTCAGTATGATTTGTTTCCATTCAGGATTGGTGCCCAGTTTGGGTGCACTTTACTCCTAGCCTGGTTTCATCTGGGACAGAGAATGGACAGATGTTTCACCATCTGCAGGATACCTACCAGCCATAAAAGTAAATGTTCAGTAACTGGGTTATGTAGTGTTATATTTATCTAAAGAAACTAAGTTTGAGCATGTCATGTGCTACTGTCTAATGGCGTACGACCGTGTTTGGGCTTGCTGTGTAACATAAAGACCTAACTAGTGTTTACTGAATGTTACATTACATTATATGGATGACTCAGGTTTGCTGTTTAAATATGATGAACTTAGGAGGAAGTTGATGGCTTCTCTAATGTCTCTATGCAATGGCCTTTAGAATAAACTACTCAATTTTAATATATTGTCATCTGTCTTTCTTAATTTTTTTCTGCTCCAGTATTATTGATGTATCGAGCAACAGTTAAGCAGCCAAAAGGAAATCAGAAAGCCAGCTAGAGGAAATGTTTACAGAGAGAATCCTGCCAGGCCCAGATTAAATTCCTGTGGAGTTTTACCTCTTTCAACATCTGCTTTCTGCAAGAAATCCAGATCCGTTATGTAGTATTTTTGGTTTACAGAGTAGTTTTTAGTCTTTAGCAGTATTTTTTGGTAATTTTTGTATGGGCTTAATTCTTTTTATTCATTTTTAAATGGACAGCTGGATCTCAGCCTTTTCTACTTTTCCAGTTTTATTGTGGTAATGATTATTGATTTTTCTGTCCTGATTATCACAATTGTATGTTATGTTATGTTACAGCACAGCAAACCACATTTCCCCTTCAGGAGCAATAAACAGACCTGAACATTGGAGATTTAGCTGGAATGGGACTATTTAGTTATTTCACTTTGTCGCTATACCAGTTTTTTAAAAGACAATAACTTACATTGTAGTGAGAGTAGCACATAATAACAGTGATCATAAAATCCTGATTATTTCTCTAACAATAATCATACCAAATTGATTCATTCTGATTAACAGCACATCAGAGCATTGGCACTCACAGATTTCTTGGCCTTTGCCTTGGGGCCTCCTGGTTTTGCTGGGTTTCTTCTTTTCTGTAAATGAAAGAATAAAACGTCAACATTCTGGGAATTTAAAAAGAAAACATGTTAAAGCTGAGGGAGATTAAAGGCTTACTTGTGAATTATATTCTTTGTAAGTGTTTCTTTCTTGAGAAGACAGGCTCTGTGGGCAGAAAAAATATGGCACATTAAGTAGAAACCCTTTTTTAAATGGTATCTAAAAAGGAATTATCTGAATTCCCCATCCGCGTCTTACAGCGAGCCACTGCTCCAGCAGGACTTTGTACTGCCTTTGCTTCTCCTCGGCAATCTTCTTGTAGCGATCCTTCTCCTTCAGTGGCAATCTCTGCCATCGGCTGCCGATCTCAGTCATCCGCTCCTTCATCGGCAGGTGATTCAGCTCTCCGTTGGATAGCATCTCCTGAGAGAACTTCTGATATCCGTTTCTGGTGGAATAAAGATAAATAAATCAGGGTTTCACAAGCTTAAATGAGCATGTTTCAAATGAACGAGTCGGACGTTGCAAACTTACGATGGTGGTTTCTTCGGTTCGCCTTCAAACTTCATCTTCTTCCCTGAGGCAATGACGGCAGCTGGAGAGCGCATCTCACACAGATCTCTCTGATGGGGAGGATAAATCAGCATTTAGCTCTCACTGGTTCTGAAACAGACGTTATGGATCAAACGGACGTTGCTTCTCACCTCGTATCTTTTCTGGTCTTCTGCTGCCTTTTTGATCCACATAATCTTCTCTTTCTTCTCCATGGTGCTCCAGACGCTTTCCATGGCTTTCTGTGCCTTCGGCCGGTCATTCTGCAGAGAACAGGTACAGTAAGGTACTCAAACACAAATACAAAGAATACAAATACACAATAATCTTTAAATAAGTGATATATTGTAAAGAAATCGTTTCACCCAAGAAGAGACATGATATTCTGAAAGGTTCATAGTACAGTGAAACCGTTGAAACATCCATCCATCCATCCATTTTCTGAACCGCTTGAAACATGCATACCTTAAATCTGGCCAGGTAGTCTCCTATGACACTCTGCTGCCAAATTTCCTGAGCAGTCTTGGGCGGATCCGGTAGACGGCTTCGATCCTCTTTCTCCTTCTTCTCCGATTCAGCTTTCAGGACCATTTCTAAACGTTTATACTTCTCCTGAATCACAGAAAGAGCCACTGGTTAAAAATGTGATCACAAAGCACATTTCAGTAAGTTTAAGCCGGCTGGGATGGATATAGGACCTTCTTTTTATCTGGCAGCTCGTTCCACTTGCGGGCCAGGAGTCTCGTGAGCTCGCTGTCGGAGAGGTCCGGCCGCTCCTGCTGCAGCTTGGGACGCTTCTCCTCAGCGAATATAAACATGGCAGAAATGGGCCTTTTGGGTTTCTCAGGATTGACCTACAGAATGCAGATGGATTGTGATGACATGAGATGAAGCGTTTGTAAGTAATAGAGGAAAAGGACCCAGATGATGGCACTTCTAAATGAATTCTTTTATAGTATCAGCTAGTAGAATAATTTCTGTTAAATCTTACCTTGGCTTTACAGTTTTTCTTTTTTGAAGCTGGACTGCTGGATCCACCGCCCTTCTTAGAACCAGGCTTTTCTTCACCCAAGACCCGCTGCTGCTCCTCCTCTGGTATGCTCTATAAATCCCACACAGCAATGAAAATTACATTTTCATGTTTCAAGTAAAATATATAAAAACTAATAAATATGAAACAAAATTAGGACTTACACTGAGAAATCTGTTCATCTCAATCTCATATTCTTTCTTCCTCTGCAAAAGAAACACGTACAAGTCTGAGAGGAAGAAGACGACAAGGGGGCTCTTCAGCGGGATGCTGGGAGGGCCAGTGACTCACCTGCTCGCAGCGTTTCTGGTAGGCGTCCTTCTCGGCCTGTTTCAGCAGCTTCCAGCGCTGGCTGCACATCACCATACGCTCTGTGCTGGGAACGTCCTTCATGCTCGACATCAGCTCCGCACAGAACATTGAGTAACCGTTTCTGAAAGTGTTCACACACCCATGTTAAGTATAAATGACTTCCACAAGCGGCTTCAGCCAACAAATCGTCTATTTCAGAAGCGCTGTGGGGCATCGGGAGCAGCGACTCACGGGGGGGGCTTGTCGGGTCGGCCGTCGGACTTGTCCTTCAGGTGCCGCTCCGCCTTGGTCAGGGTGGATTTGGAGAAGTTTTCCTGTGTCATGTTTAACTCTGGGTGCTGCTGGATGTATTCCCGCATTGCCTCCTGCAAACATTGCAAACAGGCGGTTAACACAGATAAAAAACGTGTGTGCACACGCTGAATATGTCATCACCTTGGTGTTCTGTGATAACGACTCTCACCTCGTACAGTTTCTGCTGTTCCAGAGACTTTGAGATCCATTTGAGCCTCTTTTTATCAGGAAGCTGTGTCCACTGTTTGCCAAGACTGTCTTTGATGTCTTTGGTCGTTGCCTGGTACCAAATAAACAAAGTTAACATCTGTGGAATAACACACATCTACTTTACGAGGCTTCACTGTGTATTTGTGTAAAGCTTACATCTGGATGTGTTTTGAGCAAGGCCTTCTTTTCATGGTTGTACCACAGTTGCTGGGGCGTCTTGGGCTTTTCTGGGACGTTTGAACCTTTCTTGGTCATGCTCTCCATAAGGTCTGGATGTTCTTCCCTGTGAATACATAAAAACCCAACACTGAGTCCCAACATCCATCCAAAGGATTCTGAAAGCCTTTCATTTTTAAATCATTTATGAAATTCAACTATTTTAACTAATCTCACCTGAATTTCATCATGCTTTGCACGAATGATTCTTTTTCTCGTAGGAAGTCGTCAACATATTTTTTCTGTCATGTAAAGAAAACAGTATATGTCAGACTGCATCAACATGTATAACCGGTCAAATCTCGGTTCGTGTCTCCGGCTGACCTTCTTTTTGTCTGGCAGCTCCCTGTACTTCTTGGATAGGATTTTCGTAAGATCTAGGTTGCTCATTTCAGGGTGCAACTTGGCATATTTGGCCCTCTTCTCCATGAAGAAACGAAAGTACGGAGTCAAAGGCTTCTTGGGGAAATCTGGATGCTTCTGTTGAAGAGAAAAGGAACAAAAATGCAAACCTGAAACTCACAGCACCATCCTTTAATCATGTGAAATGTTTATGCCAACCTACCTTGATCTTCTTGCCTTTATATGGGTTCTTGATGTAGTCCTGAGCATCAAATATCAGTTCTGTAAGAGTTCTGAACTTACGGATCTGTTTGGCAGAAAAACAGTTTAAAGTCAGAGAAGAATTAGATATCCAGAATGAATGAGAGGGTTTAACTCGTAGGTGGATACCAGGGCTGTACAGTGTGACATATATGTCGCACCTGCTATTTAAAAAAAACGTCTGTGCTACAATTTTTTTTTACATAGCACTTGTGCGACAGCTTTTGGGACAGCTTGTTTTTTTGTTGTTTTTTTTTACTTTAAGATGTGACAGCTGAAGTCATGCAAGTGTCCTGAGTGAGTAGCGTCCATAATTCACTCGAAACGGCATCATTAAGTATCATTATCATTAGAGCCAAAACCGTCGCACATTGCACCTCCAGGATGCGCCGCGGCTGCCGCACGCGCGCTCATCTGCGGACTAGGCCGTTCATTTATCTCTGGCCGCACATTTCTTTTGCGCGGTGAATGGCTGTTCTTTTTTCCTTCTTTCTTTCTTTTTTTATTATTTTGCAGCGGATGTGCACCGCAATCCAGCTGCGCCATGGTTTTGTTCCAACCCGCACAGTTTTTGTCAACTCAGAGTGGGAGCACCGGGGATGATATCTAACAAAGCGGGCCGCAGCCTCTGACGTGATCCCAGACGCGCGCAGCGCTGCAGCGGCACAACGCCCACGGACCCAGTGACACTTGGACTAAAACGTTATGTTGAAGATCGCGGCAGATTTAAATGGAGCCTTCCAGGCAAAATCCAGACTATAGCACAGTGTTAATGAGGGAGATGGTTGATATAGAGAAAACACAGCAGAGTCGCACCTGCATGTTTCATCTAACTGCAGGAAGAAAAGTGAAGGCAGAAGCA
>JAVQJG010276484.1:0-38205 GCA_036024015.1 Craterocephalus amniculus
AAACGAGGCCTAGCGTAGCACAACCGCGGTTTTTAGCCGCTAACAGCGCTGCATATCTTTATCCAGCCTTCCTCCGTTAGTTGGTTAGCTCCTGTTAGCTGCAGGTTAGCTTTGTTAGCACGTAGCTCGGAGTTTGATGGGTGTCATTCATGCCTCCCCATACTTACAGCCCCACTGTCAGTGCCTCCTCGTTGGCCATTCTTAGGCTTTCCGGCAGTCATGAGACTCAGGATGGTGATGGTCTGGGTAAGTCTGTAACTCTCTGTTGTTTATTAACCTTTATAAATCAAAATGTCACTCACATTTGGGCTTCTTTATTTCTGTATGAAATACTCACTAGAGAAACGTGCATCAAAAACTTTACACTAGGGTTAATATTTTGAATGGATCACCAACTCTGCTATAGGCTGGAATACATTTTATACATATTTATAATGATCATCAGATGGAAAGCCACTTTGGATCTAAGCCCGTCTCAAGTCAAGAGTGTGAATCAAAGGTAAGCTACACCTGCTCTTTCATTAAATGAGTAAATGTGTCCAAACTTGTAATTATTACTGCATTAAGCATCCTATGGGTTTTTCTCAATCTTTATAGTTGCCATGGTCAAGTCAAATCTCACAAGGCACAGAACTAACCAGTGGGTAAGAGAAAGCTGCTGTTCATTTGAGAATGACAAATTTTACACCTTTCCTCCCCTCAGTAATGGATTTTTTCCTTGTAGCTCTGGCAACTCACCACTGACCATGACACTGAGCAACTGCCCCTGGGGGTCATTCTCTCCATCCATCTCTCTAAGCCATTGCTGCATCAAACAAATGGTAAAAGTGAGGTTTGTTTTGACTGGTTTGTGGTGTGACTTGATTCACGATGAGCATGGATTCAGGTAAAACATTTAATCCCCAGTCAAATTTGTCACTGACATTATTTGTGCACGAAGCAATGCAAGCCCCATTTGACAGACAAACACAAAACAGAAAAATGAAACAACTAATGGAATAATTCACTGCTGCCTATTTTCATTATAATTTTAATGAATGTGTATAAAGGTCACTTGAGACACTGAAACTGACAACTTCTGTATTATTAGTAGTCATTATCACTCATTTGCTTTTAGCTTTATTAGCAAGTAGGAGTCCTTGGTGCCAGTAAAACTTGAATTTGCCCTTTACAGTATGTGTAGTTAATTCTGGCTATGCAAGATGAGACACACACCTAAAAAGCAATGCTTTGGATTTTTATTGATGGAAATGTCCCAGTTAGATGTGAAACAGATGAGAGGATTAGCTTGTCCTAAAAGTGAGCACTCTTAGTCTGCCACTAAATTAAAGTGAAAGCCATTTAAAATATTTTTTTTTATCTTGGAATTAAGTCGGCTTCAAGGATATAAAAACAGTCATGGCCCTGCTTTGACAGCTGTGTCAAGTGGTGTGATGATTCATAGCCTACTCATAACGTTACACACAGAAAACTAAAGACAGAAAAAGTGCCAGTATGCCAGATTCAGTTATTATAAAGGACAAACTAAAGTATTGAGAAATGACAGTTTTATCAATTTAAAGTAGGACCATCATCGACTGAATTTTATGGAATTTTAAATCTTTACATCTTACTTTGCTAATAATCCCATTCATGTCCGTGTGTTTGTGTCTTATGTCAAATAATTTCAAACAATGTTTCATTTCTAATTGTTCTATAGTTGTTGGAAGCGCACACAGCTCAAATCGTCCAGATTCACGCAATGTTAAAGGGATAGTTTTTTTTTTTACATGAAGCTGTATGATTTCCCTACTAGCATTGGAAGTGGATCAACACTGACCAGGCCCCGACTTCGCCCCCTAAGCTGAGTTCTGTCCATTTTTTCACCAGCTGACTGGCGGCAGCGCCCAGTGATATGAACGGGGAACAAACAGTGCAGAGCGATTACAAAGTCCTAATTTGTTTTGGAAAGTGATTCAATATGATCACACTTTTAAACCCCCTTTGATTTTTGAAGAAAAACCATAAACATTTGTGACCCCAGATACTAGCCGAAACTATTTCTTTCATACCGAAAAAACGGTCCTCCATCTTCATATTTTTGTTCTGTACTTGTTTTTTAACCAAGATTAGATTGTACATGTTAATCGTTTGTGCAACAAGTCCTGTAGCATGCCTGTGCTCCGCCTTATTGGAATCTACAGTAACCACTCAGTGCAAGTTTTTTACACTTATTATTATTATCTGAACAAACTCAAAAGAATATTTTCTTTTCTATTTGCCGGGGTATTTTCACTATCCACTGAGTGACTTCAGTGTTGAATCTGCTTCTCTGGGAAAATTAGTGAAAAAAGAAAGGAAGAACCACTGCAGACCAGTTTCTGAGCTGACGAGGCGCAGAGAGTTACGACAAACTACTTGGTGATCAGGCAGCTTTGTAATGGATTCATCCACCTAAAATTGATCCTTTGGATTCAGGAACAGTCTAACAAAACTGGGTCTGAGTGTCACCTCAGACCAAAGGATTCCTCTGACGAGGACAGATTCCCTCTCACAAGTTTGCTGTGTTTATGATTAAGTGTCACAAAAGACTTGTGATAGTGAATTAATCTTCCTGTAAGCTAGGCAAACCTCTTAAACAGCCCATCAGATTTAGTTTAGTTGGATTCAGATATTTATTTTTCATTCTCTTAAACAGCACAGTTAACTTAATTCATGCTTCATTGTCCAACATTTTTACGCTTCACCATATAAACTTCTGTAGACCATCATATTTTCAGTTTATTCTTTAAGTATTCATATTTTATGCTATGTATAGTTTTTGTAATAGTTAAATGAATATAATATTTCAATTGGCCATCTCGGGTTTCCTTGTGTGTTGTGAAGGTCAAGTTAAACAAATACTCTACAAGTAGCGTGTGACACAGATTTATTACAGTTTGGTGCCTGTGAGGAATTCTTTATTCAAAGTGTTGAAACTACTGTACGTCATGCTTTTTCACAAACAAGGTATCAATATATAACAAACAAGTGCATAAAATAACCCAGTAAAGAACATACTGACCAGGCACACTATAGAGAATTGTAACAGGAAAAATTGTTGCATTAATAGACGAATCACTTTAAATTTAATACAAGGATTTCCAACGTTAACGCGTTATCCACCCATGTAAATACTTAGGTCTTCCAGTAGTTAAGTTTAATAGCACCAACATTAAAACATAGATGACTTAAAAAAAAACGACCCTCCAATTTCTATTTACTCCGTTTGCTCACGTGCTAAATCCCAGATGGGATAGCATTTCTCATGCACCACAGTAGACTGCAGGACACATAACAGCTAACAGTAGGAGGGAGGACAAACAGGCTGATGACCTGACATGTATGAGCACAGCTTGTAAAAGACAAATGAGATCAGGATGGTGGGTGGATGATGGTGCCACTCAGGCAGCAAGGCATTTGAAGGGCCATAAGGGAAACTGCAAAGACATAAGACAGGGGATTTTAATTTGTGCTCATACCCATGCAATCAGTCTTAATGAAAGATCATTATTTGTCATAGTGCTCTAAAACCTGTGTATGAGATCATAATCCAGAGCTGACAGTGTTGGCTTAATAATTACTCATGCTTAACAACAATCCAAGCAGCTAATTTTGCTTGCTTGAAAATCTTGCTTTTGTGGGAGCAGTCATTTATTGAAGCTATTCCATCTGAGCATACCTAATTCTGTATTCCTGCAGCAGCGAACTCGACAGTCGGACAGAATAATACCCCAAAGTCTTCCGATCCTCTGTCAACAAGCAGATGTTTTGCTTGGTGTTACTGAGGACGTATAGTAACAAGGACGTTTGTCTGTTATGATTACAATAATCACTAGCACAGCTGAAATATTAGTTGTGTACTTCAAATTCAATAGATGGCAATGTCCCACTTGTCTCAGGAAAGATTAAATTATATCCAGTGTGGATTACTGCATGCTAACCAAAACCATTATTTTCCATCACAAATCTCTCATTCCTTTCATACATCAGAAAAATTTGATTTTTAACAACAAACTTTGCCTGTAAAATTTTAAAATAAAATACAAGCGCATATAATAGAACAATCCTCTTCATTTTTGTACTGTTATGGCTTCTCCTTGTTTTTGATCACTCAAAACTCTTAAGAATTTTGAGGTGTGCAAAAAATAAATAAGTAAAGAACTCTCTCAATGTCCAATACAAAGGATTTAATTGATGAAAATGATCACACCATGTTCAGATTAAACATTCATGCCGTCTCATAGTGAGGCATTTAGTGCTGGTATCATCAGGCAGCTGGGCAGAAGCTGCATCCTTGTTATGTAAAGAATGAAACTGAAAACATTTTGCATAGACCAGGGTACCTATTTACACATTTTAAATCACCATTGCAGATTCCTGAATAACTTCTATGGAGCGGCAGGAATGAACATTACTCCAGTTCCTAAAGGATAATATAGTGATATTATGAACTATCAAACCATTTTACAGGGTTTATGTTTGTTTGTTCTCATACCAGTGTAAAGTACGGAGCCCCCCATGGACATTTTTTTAATTTTGCGTGCCCACGCAATACGTTTGCATTCCCTCGCAATACTTTTGCGTTCCCTCACAATACTTTTGCTTTCCCACGGAATACTTTTGCATGCTCTCGCAATACTTTTGTTTTCCCAAGCAATACTTTCGCGTGGGAACGCAAAAGTATTCAGTCGGGTTTGGAGGAGATTCATAATGCTGGTGAAAACTGTGGGTAAACAGAAGAAAGAAATAAACATGGAGTGGCGACACTGGGCTCAATGATAACGGGGTGGTGGGAATGCTTCTTTACAATGGTAGGGGGAACAGCAGTCCGATGTATTTTTTAAAATAAATCATTAATGACTTGTAGGCGTGCTACCGTGGCCAGGGTTTTCATCTGCCTCGCCTTCTTCCTAATCATCCTCTCCTGGTGAAATGGGCTCCATGCGAGCATGCACTGCCAGGTTGTGCAGCACGGGAGCAACTTCACGGCGCTTGCTTTCCACACAGTGAACAACATGCCACTATTTGACTTGTGGAGGCATCGGAAAGGCAGCTTCCACCCTTCCGATGATGTGCTCCACAATACCTCAGTGCTCCTTGTTAAAGGCCTTCCCGTGATGGTCTATCAGGGTCGGCTACAGGGCTGAAGAGAGATGGACACAGGGGACAGCCGCTGTCTCCCAGAAGTCGCCCCTCACCACTGGAGGCTGTGCCGACACCTGATTGCGGGAAAATAAAGGCGTTGGTGATTCCTGCACTTTGCCACTGTGTCCAAAATCACCCCTTGGTGGTCAGTCACCACCTGACATTACTCCAGTGCACAGCTTCACAATTTCTCGACACTACACTGGCAGCCCCAACATCCACCAGCCAGAGAGGAAACCAAGTCTTACTACAACTCATTCGCACGAGGCTGCATTTACAACAGGAAATGAAAAATAAAATGTGCTTCTTGTTGCCGTAGTAAAATGTGCTCTTTGGAACCCTGTCATCCGCATTACGAGCAAAACCCAAACATGCAAAGAGAGACGTGAAGGCGCAGCCACGCCCTACAGACTCGTCAGTAAGTGGATTTTGTGTCTTTGCTCTTTTTATTTCCATTGTGAAAGTTGCTGTCTTTACTCATCGTCCTATATTTTTAACTGGTAATGTGTCCTGGCCGTGGACTGGTTGAATGATTGTGTGGCTGACTGTTTAACGCACGCATCTCCCGTCATGTACAGTAGGTAGCAGTTCAAGTCCATCTTAGGAATTTATTTGTGTATTGCTGCTATACGTTTGAAATAAATTCAGTCAAACTGGATCTGCAGTTTCCATTTTTTATTTAATGCACACAGCATGTCAGAACTTTCACACTGTCAACTTTCAGGCTGACAGAACTTTCACACTTTAAGCAGAGAGTTATTTACATGAGAGGTTTCCTTACAGAGACAATCAGTGGGACTATTAGAAAGATCTTCAGCTGTAGTCTCACTGGCAGGAAACAGCAAGTTATAAACTGTAACTACAGACGAGTGATGATGCCAGAGAGATGGGCTGGAACACGGAGACACACATCACACATGCCCTTCGTGCACAGAGCAGCTGTAGTCAGCTGTTACTCGAAGCCTCGCCATCATGTTGGTTACCTGCATTTACTGACTGACATGATCCCAGAATACTGGCATACTTACAGTGAGGGTCGACTGGCACAACAGGCTACTGATTGTTCTGCCAGCTCCCTCTGGAATGTCCCTGCTGCCACGAACCCCAGCGTGGTTTGTGCGCAGGGAGCATATGACTCCTAGACGCTCTAAGCCCGCCCTCAGCTCTGTGCATAGACCCAGGAGGAATGTTCTCGGGAACCTAAAGCCCCCGACAAGCCAGTTATCATCACTTACCAGTAAATGATCTCGTTTACTATGTATTGCACCATTTGCTGTGTCTTCTAATACCAATAAATAAGCATTCCCACCACCCCGTTATCACTGAGCCCAAGGTCATCCCCACATGTTCATTTCCTTCTTCTGTTTACCCATAGTTTTCACCAGCATTATGAATCTCCTCCAAACCCGACTGAATAATTTGTGTATAAAAGTATTGCGAGGGAATGTGAAAGTATTGCATGGGTAAACAAAATAAAAAAAATCCCATGTTACCTGGGGGGATCTGTAGTAAAGGACTTTAACAATTTTTACACTGACCAGCTTTTGAAACCATGTTAGCAGGCTTGATACAAGTCACAGATATTCTGCATGACATGGTATGAACAATCAATATTTTTATTGCCCAATTGAAGCTGTCGCATTCCGAGCACAACTGCAGTTTCAGTAGATAATGCATCACATTTAATTAAGAGGATGTTAATGCCAAAGCATTTTTAGTTGAGCATGTCAAAATATTGATTCAGTAAAAAGGAGGAAACATTGTTAGGCTTCACCACATACCCGTAATGCTGCATGCTGACAAGCTGTAAGATATTTAACTTGCTGTACTTGCCTTTCCTGTCGTGTCTCAAGTATGATTTGTGGGCGAGGACAAACACTAGTGTAGTAAAGAAAATCATGTGACTAAAATCAGATACCAATACCAAGATGTAACCAATGATGTATGAAAGAAAAAGTCTGAACATATTCAGGCTTCTGATGACTTTATAAATGATAACCGATTAGCTCATGTTGCTTAATATGTGATGGCCTATTTTCACCAATTTGGCCACTTGGAACTGCAGTAAGCTGTCTATGAACAGTAATTTGTCTCTATCATCAGCCTTCTGTTACAGACAAACTGGATGCATTCGTGTGGAGCCTTGCACAGGGAAAAACTCAACAGCCAAGTATTATCATGCATTAAGATGGATTGTAAAATGACACTAGCAACAAAAAGCAACATCCATCTCTTTATGAATAACCTTGCTTGTTTCAAACTGGTCTGAGCTCAGGGGACAGTTTGGATGTCTATACACAGACAAATCAATCTGTGGCCGTAAGCATGCTTTTGGGTGGCTTGTTATTCTTCAAAACAAGAATATGTGTTTTGACAAAAAATTGTAGTTAGAAATTGATACATTCCTACCTATCCATCTCTAGGATGGTTACTATTAATCAAGAGACTACTTACTTTGATTTCAGACTTTTTTTGATTCAGTTATAATGTACTTCATCCTTTTACTTTTTTCCTTTGAAACTAGGTCAGCACTGCACCTTACCATGAAGCTAAGCTAAAAACAAAGGGGTAGTCCACAGAGAAGCATGCTCAAATTATTTATTTCTTTATTTATTCTTTTTTCTGGAAGATGGGTCATGTTAAAATAAGATTTAGAAGGCAGAATCAAATGATTGCAACAACAAATGGACTGCAACCACAAACATTGGGACCATCGAGGACTGAAATGTCACATTGGTGCTGTCCAACAGTGGAAACGAAGGACCAAAGTGACAGGCTAACCATGCCTGAATACCCTAATGTAAAGCCACATATTGTCTGATCTAAAAGCCTCACCTCTGATTGCCAACTGAATCATAAAAAGAGACTCAGTAAAGCGCTGTGAATTCTTTAAGTGCATTGGGGATTTAATTTGGGCCAAATCTAAACTTTGCACCACTAAGATTGCGCACCACCTCGAGCTTATTTGAAAATATGAAAACTCAGTTCTGAAATACAAAGCCTAAGGCAATGCAAACATTATAGTGACTAGAATCAGTAATGAAATTCTGAACTGCTCCGTACAGAAGACAAAGTCATCAGTGCCAAAAGCCCTATTTCTAACATGTTATGTAACATTAATAGCTTCATTAATCCATTAAAGCAGAAGCATTTAGTTATTCACACATTGGCTGTTTTTGTTATTCGGGTTTCTCACACTTCTAACCATGTCTGTTAAAGTGGCAGAAAGAGCCTCTGAACATGGGAAATTTGACATTCTTTCCCAAATGGGACAGAGCATAAAATCAGGTACAATAGCCTTCTTGGAGTTGCAGTTTTCTCACCACAGCATGACACATCACCATATCAATTCACAGTATGCCAAGCATGCCGTGGTTGTGTAAAACATACACTGGATGTTAAGTTATGAAGCAGCCAAAATAATCCTTCTGAGGGTTTAGCTTCTTTGTATTAGCAGCACAATTGTTATCAGCTTGGAAAAATGGGATTTTTTTATTCCTCACCTGATAATACATCTATGTACCATTAATGTAGTTTGTAAGAGGGAAAAACACCATCTCCACAGAAATCTGTAATATATAAAGCGATAAATAGATAAATAAAACCACTTTGCTGTAAAAATTCATGTCATGCCACCCAGCATGCTGCATTTGCATGCAGTGAATGGTAGCATGCAGAACATGATGCGTGACATATGTGGTCAGATGTTTATTTGGCCTGCAAAAAAATGACTCAGTGCTGCAAGTATCATGATTAAAACCATGGAGTAGGAAAGTACGGAATGTATTCCTATTTATTTGTTTAATGGTGGGAACCACATCAAATCAAACATTTACTGGTTGCCTCTGTTTATTCATGTAATTCATTTATTTAGATTGGTGTTGATTTGAAAGATGCACAAACATAATACTAGGTCAGACATGGTCAGATTTTTATAGCAATAGATTAAATTTGCACATGACACCAACATATTCAGTTGCCATAGGATTAATTTAAAGAAGTCAATATTAAACCTTGTTCCTATCTGCCTGTAGAGGTAGAATAAAGGATATCCTAAGAGTTATTCCTTGAGCAGATTTAAGCACATAAAGAAAGTGACAGAAATGAGGAGAAAATACATTAAAGGAAGTGATGTAAAGATTTTGTAAAGACTTTCCTACACTGTTTATCAAAGAAATAAGTCCCTAATACATGTAACTGGCTTGTGAAATGTTTTGGGGAAAAAGGAATCCAAGTTTCTGTTTGTTAATGAAACCGCATGTACTGTAGCAAGATCTCAGAGTAGAAATGATTAAAAGAAAACTTTTCTAAATAACATTTAGCTGTTCTACAGTAACAACAGGTATACAGAAACAGATGAATATAATTTCAACATTAAGGTATCAGGGCTTAAAACACCTTGTTGGGGGAGGTCATGGTGTTAAAGTTAAAGTAAAGCACTGTTTTTATACCAAACCATAATATTTACAATAACCTCATAATATTTACAATAACCTGTCATCTATGCCTAAACCTAAATAATTGAAGACATGTTAAATGCATTGTGTTATGAACACTGTACCTATCACTATACATATTAGTCAATTCTACCAGAGTAAACAGAATAGCCTTCCTTTAACAACAGCTGCAGAAGTTAAAAAACAGAGCAAGATACATTGAAATTCACTCCTAGTTTGTGGCTTGTTAGAGTAGACAAAATCGTTGCAAAAGTACTGGCAATGAAAAAACTGCCAGGCAGTCAGAACTGCCTTTCAGAACTTTCAGTGGTGTTTGTCAAGAATGCTCCAGCTTCTCAGTCAGTCAGTCAGTCTCTAACACTGTTATTTCCTTCATTTTCATCATAATTTCCTTTCACCTTGTTCAGTCATGATGACAGAGTGGTTGACAAGATCCACCCTTTAAATACATTCTGCTGCATCCCTCCAGTTACAGTCATTAGACACTATTGGGAAGGTGAATAAGAGAGAACAATATGAATAAAGCGATCACTTCTCATGCGTCACACAGTGTTTTGGCTCCTTGCTTGCTCGACCAGTGCACGAAGGCCTGGAGGTATTGAATGGAGCCAATCCCTTGTGTTTCCTGAGTGGATCATGCAGTAAGCTCTTAATTACTCTGAGGGGCAGTTCAGTGGCATTATGAGCTGTGTAAACAGATACATATATGCACACAACACATCAGGACTCGCTGAGCTAAGAGGATGAAGATACCTCTCTTAACTGCTGCACATTGTTTTGAGGAACCGGTATTCCTGCTCCTATCGTATGCAGTTACAGAGAAAAATAACTGAAATAAAATAAAAAGTTATCTGTGCCCTGGATTTAGAGGGAGACTTTAAAATTGTCAAGGGACTGACAAGTCAATTTGGAAGGGAGATAAAATATGAGATTGGTAAGAAAGCACATGTCAGTTTTGAATGATTTTTTTTTCATTCACCTTATGCAAGTTTATCCAATGTTTAAAAGACAGTTGGGATGCTTTATGAAATGTAAATTATAACAATACGCAACAATTTGAAACTCTCATGAAACATGTTATTCCTAATAGAGTATTTGAAGCTTTGAACATAGACATTCTCTCATTTTATTAAAAATACAAGCTTATTTTGAATTTGGTGGTAGTAACACATCTAAAAAAATGGAAAGGGTTGATGTTTAACATTGTGTTAAAGTGAAAGTTTTCCAGTTTGGCTCACATGAACTTTGGACTAGAGAAGACAGCAGTATTTCTGGATCATGCTCCTACATGGTTTTAAGCTGTATATTTCAATTGCAGTGTGAACTGTGTTTACAGACAGTGATTTCTGGAAGTGTTCATGAGCCTGTGCAGTGAATTCCAATAGATAATCATGCCTGTATTTAATGCAGTACTGTTTTAGGGCTCCATGATCGCAATCACCCAGCTTTGACTTTTGGCCTCGCCCTCATGTGTACAGAGATTCCTCCGTATTCTCTGAATCTTTGAGGACATGATACTCTGTGGATGGTGGGATCTTTAAAGTAATCACAATTTCACAGTCAGGAACATTTCAGTGACCTTTTCTGTCATTTTTAGATGTAGTTTGTTGCAGATTGTTTAACCTCTTCTCATCTTTACATCTGAGAGGCTGCCTTTCTGAAATGCTCCTTCTGTAACTTGATGATTTGGTTATTTTGCTGACCTGTTGCCTATTAACCAAATTAGTAGCCTAATGCTCCTTCAGTTGTTTTTGATTTGTGACAGTTAATGTTCCAGCTTTTTCCAGCCATATCAGTTTCAAAGTCTGATATGCTGTTAATGTTCTGTTGGGAATAAAATGTCACATCATTGCATTCTGTTTTTATTCCAATTTTACACAGCATCCCAATTTCTTTTTAATTAAAGCATGTGTTCAGAGAATAATATGAGTCCTTTTCACAACAAATAATGATTAAAAAGATGCAAAGATGTAAAAAGATGTTATTTTGTTCTGATGCTGAGATGCTTTTCGTGTCAAGAATCTATAACCAACTAAATGATCAGATAATCATGTTATTCACTGAGACAGGAATGAAAGCCATGGTCAATGCAAGGCGACAGTATTTTGCAGCCTGATGTTTCTCAGGGGGCTGTTCTTCTTGTTCTCTTCTTGTTCTTTCTCAGGGGTTTCCTCATTAGGTTAATTTCATCACCCTCCACATGAGAACATTTTGTTGGCCTTCACTTATTTGTGACCTTTAAAACCTTCCACCGCAGCACAAGTAATGGCAATTTTGAAATCAATAGTGTGTTTTCGAAACTCAAGAAAGCTGAGGGTGATGCTACATGTTTACTACGCTGCAGTGACAGCAAATTCCATTATGCATTGTTTGAGCCACATTCCAGATATCTTAAGTTTGTTTTGTATTTGCCCTTTTTTCATTGGTTGTTTCTTTTTGCTTTTTCTAAATAAAGAAATTCAACAGTTAACCAAGTTGTATGTTACAGTCGACATTTGAAATTAAAGATCCAAAATCTTTCCAAAAACCTAATGAGGTTTTTAGAAATGGATCGTAAATATTTTAGAATCAAAAGTATATTAAGACCTGAAGAAATGTTAGCGGAAAAAATCAGGTTCCCACTACCATTAAAGAGAAAATAAAGAGGTCTTCACTTAAATGCTATTAAAGCCAAATTAAAAAAAATGTTTTTTTGCTGCGTAGTAAACCTACTCACTGCTGTATACATTTTTCATGCAAAATTCCTATATTTCCCTATTTAAAATTAACTGGAAAATTTAATTTTCTTCAAACCAATGTAGGATCTAGACTAGTCCCCAGACCGTCTAGGTATAAAATTTCATTTTCCCAAAAATGGTTCAAATGGATTTATGCCATTTTCGGATAGAGCTCTTAACATCAAATCCTTCTATCACTAAAAAATTTCCGTGACTGTTGTTCAAGCTCATTCTTGATTTAAAAGACCTCCATGTTGTGTATTTTGTTTGTAACCATTTATCCTTAACTAAATATTGTCATCTTTTGAGAGTTCTATGTATACAGTACCATGCCAGGAGAAATAAACATATTGAATGCTAGTTTTCTTGTTATATGTTTTTTGGTCAACTCCAAAAATATAATTGTGTTTAAAAAGGCTGAACTGTGTCCCTTAAGAGACATAGACACTTTCTAAGTATAAAGCTGGACAGACAAAAAGTCTTTGTTCAGATGACAGGGGGAAAAAATTAAAATGTGCCTCGTTGATGGCGTAGATTGGGTTTCAACATATAACTTACCTCTTATATTTACCTGCAAGCCATTCAGTTCAGGACATTTGGCCATATAGAATTTCTATGTCTTCAGCTTGTGGGATGGAACAAGGAAGTATTTTGCAGAACAAAAATAATAAAATAATAAGTATTCACATACGGTTTATTTAAAAAAAGAGGTTAAAAAGCATGTTAAAAATCAAATAAACCATACATCAACTATTGTACACTATCCTTGACTGGACAAAGGAAGAGGAAGATAAAATAGCGAATATAAATATTAAGGATTTGCCTGTCAGCAGAATTTACTGTGATGGAGTGACCTATTATAAAGTAATGGCTTTGGACGGTACCACTGTCTTGTCTGGGTCTCTTTTAAAGACAGCACAGATGGAATATGGTAATGTTCTCTTTCTTTCAAAGTTTGTAAGTGAGCACCATGCAGGTGTTTGCGTGTGTGTGTGGACAAAGCCTGGCTCTATTCTGAAACATATTTCCAGACACTGGTGCTTGAGTTGTGGGGGAAGAAGAGAGAGGAGATTGAAATGTAAGGAGGTGCCGTGATGGCGCCACAGTGATCTGAGAGGTGCCATGAAGACGCCTGTCATGGGTGGGGGGGTCCTTAGATGTTGACGTGTCTCTTTCTGCAAAGGCTGACAATCTGCAAAAGTCACACTCCTCAGATGAGTGTTCCGTGTATTTGCCTCTGTGTGTGTTGCAACATGCACATACATTCAGCAGATTTGTAATCTATGCGCATGACTGTGTTTGTGTATAAGTTTATCTTAATGCGTAGGTGTGTGCCTGCGCTTTGTAGATGCCTACTTTGATTTGAATATACCCAAAGAAGGTGGTGCCTGCAGCACAGTTCCAGGTTCAAAGGGAAAGCGACCCAATTAGGACCAGAAAATGGTATTCACACATAGAACCCATGAGTACAAGTAGATGCATCCACAGAATTATAATGCAAAAGTGTATTATTCTCATACGGTTTGATAGACAGCCTGCTTCACAGGCTGTGAGTAAAAAGTTAGTTACAAGAAATTGACTATTTCATAACTAACTGATATGTCATTTGGCTAATAGTGTTCTGTAAAGTCATGTGTATTTTGTATTTAACATAATTCAAGTATCTGTTGAAAGGGTTTATTTAAGGTTTGTAGGTTATCCCCACAAACATTGGTTCATGCAAGCCATCAAGTCTCATTTGGAGCAAAATCTCGCATTTTCAGTCATGATTCAGTCTGGGACTACCTGTTCCTGAGTGTTCTGAACTCTTGATTTGTAGTTTGATATACTGTTTCCTAACTCCCAGCCAATCTCAGGCATATTGCTAAATCAATACATCTGCTGATGAATGTTCACCCTGACAGATTGTGGGTGACGAAAATCAACTCAAACATTTGCTGCGTGTCCATTCAACATTCCATTTGTATATGGAGGATGAGGTGATGGTACCGGGCTTGGGAACACTATCCCTGTTTCAATTACTGCGGAATCCTTAGGAGGATGGGGTTGAAACAGAGTTCACATAAAGAGATAGAGGAAGAAAAGACATTTCTGATGAATTATGAGAGCTGGTGTTAACAGTTTAATTTAAAATGACTTAAGATTGTGTTTGTTTATATTCACTACGCACCAAATTCTAAACATGAACACTAGGAGAATACCTCATTTATAAATAAGTAATACATAATTAATTGAGCGAATGATCATATTTGAAAATCTGTTCAAACGATGAAGAACAGTCTGTTTTAATATGATATGAATTTAGACTTATTAAAAATCTATGTGCAGGACATTGCAGTGTTATGGGTTCACAAAAGAACAAATTCTAAGTGAGAACATGTGAGAATCAGCAGGAGGAGGGAAGTTGTCAGAGAAAAACAGTGTTATTTTTAAATCTCTGACTCATCCCTATTAACTTGTAGGGAGTTGTCTTGTGTGACAAGAAGCTAAACAGCTTTAAAAAATAATAATGGTATAACTCAGCAAACTTTTTTGTCATGCACTGCAGTATATTCAGCCAAAGCCCAGTCTGCACCTCTCCTTGTTGCCAAATATGGCAACAGATAATAATGACATATTCATGAATACATGACTGCAGTGATTGGAGCATGAGACAGGCTCTGACAGCAACATTTGACTGCAATTATCTTGTGTGTGTCAAGATTGTTTCCTTGTTTCCATTCAGTAATGAAACATAACATGATTAGATAAATAAATAAATAAAAAAAGGTAAAGGCTGAAAGTGCTTTGTGTGTAGACTCACTCAGCAGATGCAGCCTCCCTACATAACAATACCACCATCTGAATCTTATCTGCTATATCTGACTCTTTAAGGGTCTCAATACTAGCAAAAAAAAATTAAACACAATGTAAGAGTTAAAAAAAAAACCTGCCATGTGAAAATTTAACTGCCAACAGACATTTTCTTTGATGGAGAATACAGTTCTCTGCAGAAAAAACCATACCTCCTGACCCCGAGGAGCCCCAAACTGTAGTGGAATTTCTTCACAGCTACAGTAATACATCCATCTATCCAGAAAAAGCTTTTTTTTTTCTTTACAGTAACTGACTCTTATTTGTAAACACATAAAGTTTATCATTTTCGGCCTTTAACACATTTCAGGGGTTAATTCAGACATGCAATGCCAACACAAGACTGTAGTCATGATAAGGTAGCAAAGCAGCATCAGCATCAATAAAAGAAGTAACAATGGGCAGATGATCTCCACTTTGCCAAAATATAAATATATTAGCAAGGGATAATTGTGTAAAACCGTTGTCAAGACCTATAATATAGTTTCATTCACCAATGCTGCTTAAAAGCCCTACTGGTCAAATGAAGAATATGTTAAGCTTGTCTAGAAGCAGAGGCCACTTGTGACCTCTGCAAATTAGTGCAGAAAAAGCCTAATGTTCAGACCAATCTGCATTGTAAACTTTTTAATGTAATGTTGTCCCATAACAGCTAAAAATATGAACAGTTTATGGTTTGCACTAGTTTGCAGGATTAAAAAACTTTGGTTAAGACCACAACCATGCTGCAGTTTTGCTAGCTCCATTACCTCCTGTGCATTGGCACAGGAGCTATTATGCCACTTTATCCACAAATAAACTCGATAAAGGACTCAAAGATGCTTGCAAGAACGTCAGAAAGCGGTCGCATCATGATATCAGTGCTAAGTATATGACAAACTTGCAGGCTGGAAGGCAGCGTGCAAGAGAGCAGTCCCGAACTACTGCATGTCTCACGCTTATCTGCATCTGTCACAATCCCTGTTTACAGGCCCCCGGTCATGTCACACAAGCTTGTGAAAATAGTTGTTGAGAGCAAAGTGGATTGGGAGAAGCAGGGAACAGGAGCTTGGAGTGAGAAATCAAGCAATGATGAAATGAAAGCAAGTGGGGTAAACAAGGGAGCAAAATAAAGTGAGAAGACAAGTGAAAGCAAGGTAGGAAGCATGAGAGAAAACATGGAGAAAGTAGGAGAAGAAGAGGGTCAAATTGACAATGAATCTTGATAGCGATGCCAGACAGCTTCCAATTTAAAGCAACGGAACTTCCCATCTTATATGTGATTTAGACAGCTATATAGAGGGATCTCTTGTACTTTTTCCCCCCCTGCCAACTTGACCTCACTTCTACTCAAGCTTATTGAATGAAAATAAACTAATTTTGCATCAGGAAATTGTGCATCCATGAGCGAATTATACTTTAAGCTCCAGTTTACTCATAACAGTTTTGTTTGCTTGCTCGAGCAAAGTCCTCAACCTTTGGATGAAAGTTGGTTTCGAAACATCAGAGTCAAATGTATTTTTGGTAATCTGCCGCAGTGATTAGCAATTAACAGGTCTTGTTCCCATTCAGGGAGCAAGATCCCCTCAAAATGGTTGATGTACCAGAGTAAATTTAGTGGTACAAATGAACAGCGTGCTTACTTAAAGACAATGACCCAATAAAACCAAGAAATTACCATAAGAAAAATTAAGAAAACCTACATCAGATGCAGTCAATTGGTCGCTCAAATCACTGAGCAAAAGGAGGGAAAAAAAAGAAGTATAACAAAAAACCCTGACGTCATATTGACACACCAATTAGAAGAGTCATGTAACACCCTCTGGTAATATCACCAGACATAATTGCAGAGCTAAAATAGAATGATGGCAAGATCAATACTGAAAACCTAAGAGGGAGAAAACCTGAGTGTGTATGTGTGTCAGGGAGCAAAGCTTCATTGTGTACAAGTCGATCTGTGGAAAGAGGGAAGAAAAGGTGGGAGAGAGTAGTAGGAGGAGAGTTCCCAGAGGATACCACCATTTCATAGCACAGTGCACGGTAGTACCTCCTGGGCTGGAACTAATTGGTGCAAGATTAACTTTCCAGCGAGATACAACGACCCCGAGCGATGCCACACATCTGCGGAGCAGTGACATCGGAAAGGGCCGGTTTTCACGGCATGCGCTCCGAGTGATTACTTGGTCTTGGACTGTCTGGCTACTGCTGCATCCCATTGGGACAGAAATAGCATGCTTCTGAAAATGCTGCTGGCCTGTGATTTTTGTTTATGATGCAGTGTTGAGGAACCACTGAGTGTATTGTACTTGGAGATGCTGTATGATGGTTTGAATCAATATCTAACTGGATCAGAAGAGGAACAGAGGTGCTTTGAAGCCACTTCTAAAACATACACATTTTATTGAAAAAGACTGTCATGAGTTTCAGTTTGCAGTGAATCAATCTGTTCTTGCTTTTGTAAAGCATGTTGATGACATGATAATCTTTCACTACAGTTTGCACTTTGCAATCGTGCTTCGGATGCATCGTGTCGTTTTCTAGTTCTCATGAAACAACAGTTTGTTGTCTTTGCACCAACATCCACTCACATCTAAATCTTGACAACCTGAGGGCAGCATCAGTCAATTTCTATGTTGAACTAGTGGTAAGTACCGGACAGCTCTGCTGTTTACACGCTGATCTTCGACCACATTGATCTGTCCTCTGTTTGATTATTGGATGGCGGCTTGTTTGGGCAGGATTAGGACTCCGATCTCGAACTTCTCCTTGTTACTCTGCTTTCTATGCAAAATCTGGAGTTGATTTACAAAAGATTCCAGGATATTTCGCCTTGTTGATGAAGTACAGCGGAATGTTGACTGCAATATTGTAATTTTTTGCAGGTACAAAATTGGATTCAACAGAAACATTTTCATCATGTTCAATAAGTCTTCCTGACTTCGAAGTATTTATGAGCTCTGCTGAAGTTGATTTACAGGCATAGCAGAAACACAAAGAAAATCATTTAAATATAAAAAATACATGACTATCATAAGGATGGTGAAAACTTTCCATTTCTCTTCATTTAAAATGGTAATGCATATTCTTACTTGCTTTTGTGGCTGATGGCCTCTCATACATTTCCAGCACATTAATGAAAAACATTCTCTCGCACAAAAACAAGCCTAACAGTTGTCCCTCTCTGCCATTCTCATCTTTTCACACTGTCGACGTTCCTCCTCTTCGTGCACCCAAGAGGCCAACATTTGTGAGTTTCAACCAACATGATTTTGCTCATAAAAAGCCTTCTTTTCTATTTTTGGGACTCAATGTGTTGTGGAGGTAAGAAAGGAAAAATAAACTGATGGGTTTTGGTGTTATTTATTTGGTGATAATTTGAATTTAAGTCAGATGCCCCAGTTATCACAAAACACTCAACAAGGTGCAGATAACACAACTCCTTCAACAAGCATGCATACTGAAACATGGAAGGAAGATGGTGTTTTTATAGGTGAGTGGCCCTATAGAGAAAATCATTTTTGTAAGGTACTAGGCATTTTTTGGGTCATATCCCCTTTCAGGCATACAGTAGGCCCCGCACTATCAGTGAAATTGTTATGTCTGACTTCCACCATGAGTGCCTGTCCTATATGAATAAAAACAGCATTATGTAAGCTAGAAAATAGTCAACCTGCAGTTAGCAAAATGCAGGAAGCATGAAGTGTATTTACATGAGCAGAGAGAAGCAATGCATTTCTGAGTGGTACATAAAGAACTGTAAAGATTTAACCATTTCTTTCACCATTACACTAATAAAACAAGGGCATTTAGTTCAATATAATATATGCCACATGCATACAGCATGCCATATTTATATTGCATTAAAGAGTTGACTGTGGTTCAGTTTTCATGATAAATGTGTTTATCTGATTTGGAACTAGGCAGGTGCCTGCTGTTGTGCAGAGGAGGCTCTTCATACATTTCCAAGGTCACAGCAGGATTGCAATTAAGGAGGTGTAAACTGGAAATGTTTTCACTGTTGTATTTCCAAGTCTTCCTGGAAATTAAACAGGAGCGCTTTGTTGTCCAGAGGTAACATGAAGGAATAATGCTATTGTAAATTTATACAGGGCAGGCTGCTTTTTAACTACCTCTTTCCTAGAGACTGTACATTCACTGCTCCACTTCTGTTTATCTTATTTTTCCATTTTGTTGTTTGAATTTTACATTTAAAACTTCTGGATTTGTAGGTTTTCAACTTAACTCTTAAATGTGATTGTGTATTCTCATTAATCTCTTTTTCTATAAAGCACTTTGTTGATCAGAAATATTTAAGGAAAATTAGAACAGACTGTGCTGCACATTTCTTAGATTTTTTATTTAGGGAAATGTTACAGACAAAAAAGACATTGCGCTCAAGTGATGATGGTACTGGTAGAGAAGTAATGAACTGAATGAAATATACCAAATCTGGTTAATGGCCCAAATCTGCATTTGAAATCTTTCATCACAATTTTTCTGCAGCTGCTATCTAAAAACCAGATTTTTGCATGCATATCAGATAAGAGCACTGGTTTCTATCATTAGGGGTCTACACACAATATGAACCACATATCAACCCATATGCCAAATGCCCTGCTAAGATTAGCTCTTAGTGACACATAAACACAAGCTTAACATGTCTGATGACCAACACTGACTGTATTTAAAACAAATGATTTAGTCCAACGTTTCAAATCATTTGGGTTGTATTATAATGATGGAACACTGGACCAAGGTCAGTGCAGCCTTGGATAAAGAGAGCAGTAGCCTAGTACAACAGATCTTAACATTTATCTGGTGAAATGTCATCTGTGGTACTTACGCCACCAATACGAGAAGAGCAACAGCACACAAGGTAAACACACAAAAATGAATGATTTTCCTACCACAACTCGCGTATCCATTTCGTTACAGATCTTACAGTGACATTGAGAGTAACTGCTCTGGTAATATGGTTATACACTAGAGCCCTGGTAAAACATACCAACTAGACAGTATTTCACTCTCAAACATTTCCCGGGCTTGTACATATATGTAAAGAATGAAATCAAAAGACAATATTATAATACATGTTCCCTGTACTATGGATTAGTGGTATTTTTGATTGCTATGCTTTCCTTTTTCTGTTATTGTTGTTTGCGAGTTTGGTGTTTGTTCTCTTTTTGATTTGATGAAGGCAGCAAAAATATGGCCTCATTGAGTATAACAGATTTTGCACCCCCTTTAGTATGATTACTTTAAAAAAAAAATCAGAATGACTATCTTAGATGTCAAGGGATCAGGGGAATTAAAACTCGCTGGCTGAGTGCCAAAGATATCTCTAGTAAAATTCATGACAAACCACACTGGGTTTAAGCTAAGTGAGAGCCAGTTGGAGCCAAACTAAGCTCCCATATGGAAGGATCTGAGCTTCCATCAAAGCAATAATATCACACCATCATACATTTTTGAGCTTCCCTGAAACCTACAGTACCATTATATTTAATTCTGATTACGAGTAGGCTCTAACTATGCACCACATAATCTTTCTTGATGCACTTTACCACCAAGGCATCATGAGCTGATAATGTGTGGGAGTTAAAGTGTTGGCCCAATTAACAATTAGTAAAGACTGTCTCTATCATGGAAAGTGTAAATACTGTATAAAGAAATTAGAGGGCCAACAAAAGATAACAGGGTCCTATGTTAATCTAGTAGTTTCCAAAGAAGTCCAGCAATATCCCAGTTATAGACAGTTATAGGGCTCAGAAATTGTACTATGAGATATATTGCTATTACTACAGGCAGTTATTTATGACATTTTTAGGCAGATGAAGAACTGACTGTATTACAGACCCAACTAGCCATTCCACAAGCATTGCTCCAGGGAAAGCGTCTGTATTTTTCTTACATATTCAACTACTTATAATCTGAAGAAATCAATTGGCTTTTACCAGATAGAATTTGTATTATTAGCAATTACTTTTTGAAAATATGTATTGAAAATAATAATTATAAATGAAAAGCAACTATACAAGTGAGAGAGCATTAATATTATACTAACATAAGGGCTGAACAAAAGGGAAAGTATCTGAGGTGAATCCAAATTTGACAAGTCCATTGTTGTTCTTTGTCGGCATGCATTATTCCTAATTTAATCTTAATCGAAGAAACAACTTGTCATTCACCACAATTCTGGTCATAATCTGCTGGGAACTACGTTATTTTGACATATTTTGAAAGGAAAGTATCTCTTTCTGCTTCAGGGTTTTCTTTTGCTGAAGATGATTCATGATGCTCTGAGTTGTATTCCTCCCCATCTTCTCCTTCTGATACTTCCTCCACTTCCTCTTCTGAATCACAGTTGTCTTGCTGGAAAAGCTCTTGAGCCTCTTCAACGTCATAACACACACTCATGGCTTCATAGAGAGAATTTGGTGTCCTGTCAACTGCAGCACCTTTATAACCTCTGGAAATCCACAGAAGAAGAGCTCTGCAGTCTGCGAGAATGCCACCGTTCACTGTTCGCTTCTGTTACTCTACTTGTTCATGTTTACCAGTAATTCATCTAAGACTGATCAAAGGCACAGTAGTCTGCGAGAGGACCATCTGATTTGTTTTTTTTTACCTCTGCTACTGATTGATCTGAGACACAACTTAACATTGCAACATTCTGTGGTGTGTAAATAACGCTGTGACCTTGATTTCAACTATGTTTGCCTTATGGGTCATTTTGACCCGAAGACCGTCTTCGTACCATTTTTTTTTGTACAGCTTACGTGGAAATGTGATTAGAAGCAACATTTCACTTTTCTATTTTTGATGCGTATTTAGGAAAAGTCATAAAATTTCAAGTCAAAAAAAATATTGTTATGTGAATTTTTTTGGTTTGTTTTGAACACAACGGGGTGTCATTTTGAACCCTAGGACAACAAGAGGGGTTATTGTTGAAAACATTTTGGATGATGTATGCCAGTGGTTCTCACACAGGGGGTCAGAACCCCCATTTGGGTTACAAGATAATTTCAAAGCGTTTGTCAGATAATTGTAAAAACTATATAGCCTACTGTACATATATCAAATAATTTAGATTTTCATGACAGTCAAAATGAATTCTTTAATGCAGAGGTATTTTGAGCATAGAAGTTCTTTGTTACCGTTGTGAAGCAAATCCACTAAAAAACACATTTACCCTCCTTATTTATGAAGTTTATGACAGTTTTCTAGCCATTTATTTGAATGATGCTGCAAGATGACCCATCTAAAACACTATATCACACGTACTGTGATCACACTTTGGCGTACTTCTCATTCAGCCAATTAAATTCACTCTATCCGGACGGACGGCATTTATCTGGTTAGGTTTGTGTGTTTTGTTTTTTTTTGTTTATTTTTTTAGTCATGAAAAGATGGAATGAAAACAAGCCCAAATGAAATAGGAGTTACAAGAATATATAGCTAATATAAGGACTTCAAAGTACAGATAAGTGTGTATAAATGTAAGTAGTAGAAGGAAAACATTACTGTAGCTGAAAAATATATCTACTCAAATAAACATTAAGGTAAGTAAGGTAACAAAGTATTTGCACTTTGTTGACGCCTGTGGGTATGAGTTTAAAGGCTATTTTATAGTGCAATTTATACTGTGGGCTGATTTATAGTACACAATTGTTTGACCTGGCAAACTAGACACTTTCTCTTTGGCTAAGTTTGTGAACTTACTGCTACCTCAGACACTTCCTCTTCGGTTCATCCCAGGATGAAACCAGTACTTGGCATTTGGAGCAGACTTCTGAACAATGGGAGACCAGTAAAATATCAAAACAAGAAGTTACATCATCACACCACTGTTTGCACAACACCACTGTGTCGTGTATTTTTATAAACTCCACACCGAAGCAAACATCTACTTTGCGGGGAAAAAGGAACAAGTTTTATCCTCCCTTCCAACAATTTTGACTAAGCACAGCACATATCACTGTTGAATACTGTAATCAAAACAGGAAAAAATAAAAACATTGTTACAACTCTGCCCAGAGACTGTTATTGCTCTGCAAACTTACCATTTTGGTGCAAAATTAATTTTAAAACAACCACTCCCTGGCTAATATAGTCTGTTCACTGCTTTATAGATAATATAATCAAATTAAATTGTCATCTTTAAATAGTTTCTGTTTGGCAAAGTCAGTAATGAATAATTTATGTTTCCCTCTGCTTGGAAGTAAATGTCAAAGCCTCATGTTTTACACTGTATCTGTACAATGTGAATTAGGTGTAACACATCCAATCGACCCTCGTCTGAATCAGACTGAGGTGAAACTTGATAACAGGAATGGACACTCACTCTAACTGCTGTGATGTTGCAAATGGTATCAGGTGCCAGTCTTCAGTGCTTTTGAAACACTGCATGGCCATTAGTGGATAGTTTCAGAAATGTCTTGAATTCTAAAGGAAACAAATTAAATTTAATGATCTACAACATATAATGCCTGTAAAAAATCAAATTATGTTAAAAATATTAAGTGTACTAACAGTAAATGAATATTGCCCTTAAAAAAACATAAATTAATATGTTATTACAAAACAGCTGTTGGTAAGCATCTCCTGTAAGAGTCATGTTTGCCTCTTTGCTGGCATGCAAATATCTCAGAAGCATGTACAGTAATGACTTTGTATTGCTCAGCACAATAAAAAGTTTCAGTACACTTTTGAAGTGGGGGAACCGAATGACTGCCTCACTCCAAATGGACAAATGGACCATTTGAAAACAGTCTTGAAAGGCTGTAACATGCTATAAATAATGAAGAAAGAAAACTCTATCCATTTACAAAGACACATTGGATTGAATCAAAACATACTGTACTTTACCTGATTTATTTATTAAGCTTTAAATGAGGCGTATAAATAAGTCTCGAAGCACACAGATGAATCTTTAAACTGTCCCTCCTGAGGTGGTGTAAAATTGAATTATATAATATATGTGCATTTAAGATAAGGCGACAAAAGAACGGTGACGTCAAAGTTGCCAATGAAATGTCAGCCATTATAACAAGAAAATGGGGGCGATTAATTATGCAGATGGAATTCTGTTTCTATACTCTGGAAATTTTTGAGTGAAATCTGTGTGTGCTTGTTTGAAACTCCCTTGAAACAAAATGCACGCTCCTAGACATGTGAATAATTCACAAGCTTCCCAGACTGAGTTTATTGGGTCTTGTCTTGATAATTCTGCATCTCTGAAACCACAGAAGGAGGAGGAAGTTGCCTTTACATTGACCTGCAGGATATTTAGCAAACTTGATTCAACAAAATATACTTAATGCACTTTTTAATGAAGATGTATTTGTCCCTTTTTGATAACAGCCTTGTAAACGCCTGCATTTATCTGGGAACCAGGTCCTCGGACAGAACTACGTTTTCAATTACTTTTTCCATTTCTTCAACAGTTTCACAGGTTTTTGTCCAATGCAGTGCTAATGACTTTATTGTTAGATTCGGGCACATGTCTGTGTGTCTTTTAAAGAAAAATGTGGCAAAACTCTAGGCACTTTTTTTAAAGCATTAATCTGTGCTTCTTGTGTCCAGAACCATCAAACTCACTTCATGAATGCATTCACTGCCCATCTCCACACTCTCTTTTTATCCTTTCCAATGTGTTTGAAACATTCAAATATTTATTGCATCCTCACTGACAAATAGGACAGAAAAACTATCAGAAATATCTGCCACACCGCAAATTACAGCCAGGGACAAGCCATCCATAAACAATCACTTTGCTGATACAGCTGTGTGAATAATAGAGCACCCACATGCCACGGGAAGATTTACCAAGGTGTATGATGCACAGTCCCAAGTGCTGACATTTTAAGGTCAAAAGGAGCCAGTGAAAGAGATTAAACTGCAGCAATAAAGTTAATCTAGTTTCTCACACCTTTTTTTCCTTTGGTTATATGTGGAACTGAGGTGATAATAGTTGCACAGGCACGCATATCTGCACAACATAAAGGTACAGAATTCTTACTGATGAATGCCTTTTATAGATATATGTGAATATGCAATAGTCTAGTCAAACATTTGAAGAGTTAGAGGATATTTTGGTCCCAAACAAAAACATTTACTGGCCTTGAGTTTAAAGTATAAATAAAAAATTAGAGCAACCACACACCGTGTCCTCCTTATATACAAGACGATCAATGCTGCAAACTGCATGATACCATTTGAAAGGCGCTTTGGATAAAAGAATAAATTTTTACACAATCCCCCTCCCAATTAGCTCATGCTTGTCCATTTTTCTTTCTTGTGCCTCTGCTTAGAAGCTTGTCAAGTAACTCTTCAATTTACAGTCAATTTCTGCACAAACGTGCATGCCATTGTGTGTGTCTGGTAGAGAGCGAATCTAAGATAGAGGAAGAGAGCGCAAGATTCCACCTGACTTTATGCCGACAGGGAGCTGCTGTTAAAAATAGCTGCAAGCTGAACACACAAGTTTCCTCCTACTTGCCTCACACCAAAAACCACACTGCACTATTTGCTACTGAAATACACGAGGCACTTCAGTAAAGACAAATATATCCTCAAACTGCACTGATGGTGGTGTAAAATTGCTGTCTGTGTTTGGTTTTGTGCTGTAGTCTACCTGCTGTGAGCGGATCCAGGTCTGTGTTGCTTAGTTTGGCACAGATTTCAAACAAGAGTTACATGCTGCAAGAAGAAAGTAATAAAGCTACCTCTAGGGCATCCAATGAATCTGAATAATCATGATAGAACCAGGTCTTACTTTACACCTCAATATCTGAGATTATTAAAACAGAATGCTAACAAAAGAAATAAAGGAGGGAAACTCAATCTAATAGTTTTATGATTATTCAGGGTAGCCTACTCTTGTAGACATATGAGAAATGAGCAAAACCTGTTAATAGCACTGCTTATCAACACCTACCCTTAAATGTATGATGTTAAGAAGTTGTTTTCCATTCCTTTACCACTGTCGGATTAGTCTGCTGGGTTATAAGGGTTCATTAAAAGGTCAGAAGTTTATTTACTAAGATGAAAAAAGGTGTCCTATTGTTGGTCCCCACCAGTTTTTCACCAAAACTCAATCTTTTAAAATCGTACTACTAAAAACCTGAAACATTAACACTAATAAAGAGATTAAGCAAAAAGGAATTTGTCAGAAGTGAATATGAATTTGGCAACCTCATTGTGTAAGCATAGGAGTGAACTAGTGAAAAAAGGCTAACAGGTTTTTAGATCCAAACCTAACCAAAACCATCCAAGTAGTTATTCTAGAGTAAAGTAAAACCTAGAAAACAAACCAAATGACTAAATTGAAATAACCGCACCTGCATGAAAACCAAACAGGGGATAAAAAGTTTCACCCAGGGGCATCTTGGCAAAAAAAACATTAATTTTCCTTCTATGATAATATTTCCCTCAAACTAAGATTTGTGAGGGTCTGAGTCCAGAATGATAGAGGGTGGAATGTCTGCCTTTCACTATGAAAGAGGAAGCTAGTCCTTATTAGCCACTGCTGTCAGAAGCCGTGTCTCCAGTACATTCTTTGTTTCCATTGCAATTTAACTTACTATGATACCTGCACATAATACGAACAACTTTTGTGTAACCACTTTGTGTTGTGTTATTAAAAAGCCTGTGCTCCCTCCACACATCTAACTGTGACATCAGCTTTTCCAGAGTCACTTTCAGGGCGAAGAACAATTATGTGGCTGTGCTTGCACACTGAAAACCAGATAGATGATAAGAGATGAGCCCCAATTTAAAGTTTCAATCTGACAGTTTAAGGACAAAAGCAGAAGTCACTGTTATACTATTTAAACAAAAAAAAAAAGTTGGATTCATTAGTCTGATAGTGTGTTGGGTATTTTTTTTTTTTTTTTCCGTGATAATGATGACGCCCCATCATGCAAGCAATAGCAATGTCCTTTGGCCATATAAGGCATTCCCGCCCACATATGTTCCAGTGCTTATTAAGTCTGACCTTAGTTAAGTGAGCACCAACAAGCACAGCATTGGTTTATCATTCAGAATTGTTGACCAAAATTAGAATTTTCGGGTGAATTATGAAAACTATGGCCAGTTTCAGACAAGAAAGACAAGAAGATACCAACCACCATAAACAATGACCTTCCTCTCCTCATTTTCTTCTAACCTACAATTTCAAACATTAGAAGTACAATCATTACCGTGAAATCCAAACCATAATACAATAATTATATTTCCAACCTTAGTCTTTCAAGGATGCTAACTTAAATATTATGCTATATGTTAATATGTGGTACAATTACCTTATGTAAAGACATACACTGTATTTCTCCATTACTCTTTAACGCTGATCAGTTTCCCTGCCACTGCTGCAATGATTTTAATGATCCTATAACTTTCTCCCTCCGCTCAAAGTAACCATAGCAGTTCGTCTTTCACTGGGCAGAGTCATGCTGGTGTAATTTTGTAGACAGCAATGGCCGGTTTATGTTTGAGTGTGTGAACTGTAGAGAAGTAAGACAAGGCCATTGGTGTATTTTTCTACTCCTTAGCTCCTCCTTTGTGGGACTTCTCTCCTCCCCCTTCTCAGCTTTTCCCACATGCATACACCATACATCAAACTATGTATTTATGCCAAGCAATTTAATTCTTATTTGATATAAATCTGGGCAGTGACAAATGAGGGCTCTGTCTAGGTCTTCGACTTATAAACTGACGTGCATCTCTCATGACTGATACCTTTAATTAGCAGAGCAGTCTCAGAGATCCATAGCTCTGTCTTTCACCTCTAGAACCAAGACACATTCGCTGAATGGAGTCACTGATAAGAGCTATCTTATTGCTGAGTTAACTGGAACTGCATGGCACTTTTAGACCTTCTTTTTATGGCTGAACTATCTTTTATAAAAGAAAATATGAAATCAATAGAGCCTTTTTGGCAATATCGATATATTTGCATTAGTATACTATGTGTTACTTGAATGTAAATAACAGGAATATCTGGGTAATGCAGCCTTTTCTCAGAAATATAGGAAATGAGTAAAACATTTTCACACGTTATCTGCCATGACATCCTCTTTCCCTACCAAAAGAGTATGAGAATCTCTGTGACCACAACACCAGCATGCCGTGGTGAGGCCTCATGTGCCACTACCGAATTCATTCTTCTTAAAAACATTGCGCTTATTTCACATGTTTCCACCCAAGAAAGGTGAGGCGCTTCACTTTGAGATGCATGACCTCCATGACTTTGTGTGATAAAAGGTTACTGAATTGATGTGTTTGTAGATTTAGTTCAGGCTAGCACACAGGCAAACAATCCTGTAAACAATGCTGAAACAGTTAGCAGAAACCATTAGGTCAACATCAAATTATTTGGCAACTTCCTTGCTAATCAATTCATCATTTGCAGTGATCCAATGCAGCAGCTGTGCTGGCTGTGATTAATTTCTCTTTGAGAAGCAGAAGTATTTTGGACAAACGAAATAAAGTGCCTGTCTGAAGAGAAGGCACAGCAGAAAGTACTGGGGGAACATTAGAACAATGCATCTTAATGGCTTAGCCCACGAGGGTAATGTATGCTCTGTATGCTCTTCTGTGACAATGTTGTGGTTTTTGGCTCCTCCCTGAACCACTATTGGCTTTAGATACTATTGTGCTGCCAAGATGGAATCACACTGGGTGAAAAACTTAATATCTAAATGTGTGAAATCACTTTGAGAACCAAATGACAGGTGCAGATTTTTCCAGTCACAATGGGAGATCACTCCTGACAGAAGAATGACAAGGATGTGAAAGTTTGTAATACCAGATGAGGGTAAACAGGTACCAGTCTGCATCCAGTGCATGGTTCATTCACTAGGCTTAGCAGGAGTCATCCATTTGCTGGCATTTCCAACCACTGACATCTATATGTTGTAAACAGTAAATGATCAAAAAATTGTTTCCATGTGGACTTCAGGATCTTCCACCAAAGAAAATGGTAAGATTATACAGATGTGTACTGAAGAAGAGCCATTGTCCTAAAGCCACCCAGGGCACTGCCTTCCTTTTTTAAAAGGAGCTTGCTTATTGGTCGATGAAAATCTAAAAGACTAAATATAATATGGCATGATATTGGAACTGGACTGCATTATTATAAATCTTCCAGAAAGTCTCATTGCCTATTAGTTTCAAATAGTAATACTTTATAGTTTTGCCATTTCATAGAAGCGGTCCAAAGTAGCAATGGCTGTTACATTGCTTTTTTAAATTATGTGCTAATCATTTGACACATGCAATTCATGATCAAACAAAAATACAGCTCAAGCATCTCAATTATTTAGGGAAAAGAAGGAAGACATGCAACTGATGGTACTTAAAATGTCCTTTTAGACCAAGATTACATGCTATTTTCTTTTGAAGTCGTCGTAACGTACAATTTTCTCTGTTTTATTCCTTCCATGCATGTCAACTAATGCAATGTATAATTTAGTTTTGATTTACAAATGCACCTCTTGGGAGAAAGTTTTAGTAAGGAAGAGAAAATTACTTTAACCTCACCAGGATCTCTGGCTTCATAATTCACTCCAACAGCTTTTGGAAAGATTTTCTGGAAGAAAAAAAAGTAGTTCACAGATGTCTATGAACCCAGCTCCTTGTTTCATCCACAGATTCGGTAAATAAAGATCCATATCCAGAAACACTACTGTCAACTCTGGGCCACACCTTATTTAAAATGGACTTTAAAAAATGGGAAAGTCTTTTCTAGGCTGAAGAATCTAATCAGAGAAGTCCTTTTTTGTTATACAATAGTAATCTTTTAGGCTGACAACAAGGAGAGAGACCATCCAGCTTGTTATCAAAAATGCCTATGCAGACTCAATGAACTAAATTAATGAATTATATTTATATTCATAGAATATTTTACAGACAATAAATTACAACATTCACAAGGTCCAGTGCTAACAAATTAATGCACAAGTGGTTTGACCAGACTTTCCTGTGTGTGCTGCAGAAAAAAACTCCAGAGACAGACATGTTTATTACACAATCACATTCAGCCAATGTAAACAAAGTTGTCACTGTGGGATCAACACACCGATCTTTTCAATGTGCATGTCTGTAGCAGGATTGTAAAGCTCAGAGAGGAAATAACAGAGGTGTCCTTCAAATGGCTGCAGGGAAGAGAGTAAAACAGGAAAGAAGAAAGTGAGGTCAAAATTCAAATAGCAGAGCAGGAAGCAGCTTATCTGCCCTGCCTCGGCTCCTCATCTCAATGTGGTCCTTCTCTTCAACCTCTTGAATCCCTTCTTCATTCTCATATCTTGTCCTACTTTCCCTTCCTAATCACCCTCTCTATTCCTGCATGTCTCCCATCTTTTTTTTTACACCTCCCACTATCTCAAACATGCAAGGACGTACACTCAAGCAACGATACTCCTCTCATTTAAGCGGGCCTTCACAGGGCCAATTGCAGCCTGACATTTTGTCTCACAGTTCAGTGCGTACTATTCCCAAAGGGATCTATTAAGTTATGGTATGCAGTGAGCCAAGGAAAAGGATAGCCAGGCTTCCGAGTGGATTAGTTAATCAATAATATGGGAAGGCATTAAAATAGATGCATTCAAACGTAGATGGTGAACAGCAGTGGGGAGCAGCTAGCTTTCACTATTCCCAGAGGTATTGATCATGCTAAATTGTGGGCGGACTTGTTCCATGAATATCATCACAAGAGTGAATGTTTGGTGTTATGTGGGTCAGCTCTATGAGCAGATATTCCACCATGCTTATACCCAGAGTTTTTCACTCCTGGAAAAGTCTGACTTAACCAGGTTGCATAATAAACAGAGAAAAAAAATCCTACAATATTGTTGCAGTTTTTCCTCATTACAATTTTTTTGTCTGACACTGGCCTTTGCAAGCACAATAACCCTGAACCGTTTCTTTTCCTAATGGAAATTTTACGAGAAACTCATCATTATGAAAATTTGCAGCATTACAGCTCTGCTGAACTCCTTTTACCTTGGTAAACGTCTCACCAAACTTAGTCCTTTCACCTTGTGCTTGTGAAAGATACTCTGGTTCCTGAAAACACCTCAAGGGTTACCAAGCATGCAGCTCAACTTGGACTCACAAACACAAGCAAATAAGGTGATGTGTATCAAAAACCAAATAGAGACTGCAATCTTCAGCCTAGAGCATTTATTTTATTATTACATTTATATCTCATTGCCAACTGGACAAAAGGGCAATAATCTGGAAATTGCTTAAAATGGAACAAGGATGGCAGTGGAGGAAAAAAAACTCACAGGGCCTTGATTTACTAAGATTCCAAATATCAAGCAAAATAAACTGTCCCAGATTCAGCCGTTTGTGTGCATCTGAGCCAGTTAACGCCTCTATTTCATAAGCGCTAAATATTGGCGCAAAAACAGCCAGAGCGTTCCATTCTACATTTAGTAAATCACATTGCAAAGCTGGCATATTTGCATCTACTCCTCCCAGTATTTTATGCATGTTCATTCAAGGCAAAAGCACAAAATGCATTGCAGCGCTACTTTGCAGGGTTTTGGGGCATATTCCTTATGTGGCAGGTTCATTTATCAGCTGCATGTTTTTTACATCAAGTTTATGTGTTTTAGAAGGTGCAAACCTTTGATATGTCAGGGTCAAAGTGGTTAAAGACAGTATAGAATAGGGTTGTGGCAAATATGAAATTGTGAAAGTATTTGATTTGTACATGGATATGGTAATCTCTACAAGCCATTCGTATATGGACATAATACATAAAGATACAAATGTGCACAAAAAAATAACTATGTAGAAAAAAAACATTGTAGTCATCACATCTGTTTTGAACAAAATAAGAACTCAGAATTCCTGGAAGATATTCATGTACATAATTGCACCACGGCAAAACCCATCCGCGAATTATTGATTTTTTTTTTTTTAGCCTGTTAATGCAGGTAAACGCTCCTGGCAATTTTCCAACGTCCTATGGAGCAAAATCACTTCCTGTAATTATTTTTCATGTCTGTTACATAAAAAAGAGGAAGTTATATTGTTCATGTTGTTTCATATGTTGAAAGGTGTTATGTCGTGACAAATGTATGGAGTGCATCGTGGCTCATACTGTCACATATCCCACTTTAGATGGGTAGAAAAAATGCAGAGGACAAATAAGCTCTGCAATCAGTGATGACCAAGTACAGACCACGGTGTAATTGATGACATGTAAAAAACAAACACAATTCTTGAATTTCCACCACTTACCAATCTAGTGAGGGCATTCAACATAGATTATGGAAAAGTAAAACAATGGAATAAATAATTAACAATTATCTAAAGATGAAGAATTGTGTTAAATGTAGTTACTAACACTGACAAGTAAAATAACTCTCTGTTAGCCAGCCAGGATTTTATATGTCCCAGCTGGTAATCTCAGATAAATTAAAAGAACCAGACTTTGAGAAAAAGAAATAGTTTGACTCTTAAGAACATCAACCATACTTGTCAAGTTTTGGTCTCGACCTTTCTAAATAAAGAAAAAAAATCTTCTGTCAAGAAAGTGTTATGTTTCAAACATCATACATAGAGTAAGGCTGAAATACAGTTCTCCTCCCTGATAGTATCTGCAGTGAAATATAGTACCGTTCTCTCTGATGTTCTTTTTGTTCTTTGATGGACACGATCTTGACTAGCATTTCTCTGGACAGCAAAAAATAAACAAAAAGAACAAACATACATTTCCAACTGTGTGCATCAGAGTGTAAAGAGACAACATCTTCAGATATTACATAGACTGAACAATGGCTTACTTAAGAATAAATGAATGAATATGTACATTTAGTCAATGGACATGAGTGATGGAAACGTATTTATATCATATATTTTTTTAGTATTAGTACAGTTAGGCCCCTGAAATTTTTACTATTTGGCCTCTGCATGCAAACACATTGCTTGGATTTGAATAGAAACAGCTGAGATATAACTAAAGCACAGACTGTTAGGTTTAATTGAAGAGGTCGAACAAAAATGTCCTATAAAGCATTTAGGAATTGCAGTCGGTTTCATGCAAAGTCTTCTCATTTTGGGTGCTCAAAAGAGCTTTTTTATGACTATAAAGAAAATGTTGATCTCTAATACTTTTAGTATTCTTTGCAGACTGCCTGAAGTCTGACACCAACGAACATCACCTAACACTGGGTTTTAACCTTTCTGATCCATCACTCAGCCTTTACTTGAACTATTTTCAGTCATTGCTTGTTTGTGAGTTTTTCTGCTCACCCTCAATTTTAAATTCATGTTCAATTGAGTTGAGGTTCAACAAATGACTCAGCCGTGGCAGAATATTCCACTTATTTGCCTTGAGAACTCTTGGGTTGCTTTCACAGTATGTTTTGGGTCATTCTTCATCTCTACTGTGATGCAACATCCAATCAACGTTGCTGAATCTGAACAGAAAGTGAACCCTTGAACTTCAGATTCTATCCGGCTGCTTCTGTCTGCTGTTTTAATTAATCAACAGAGATCTAGAGGTGTTGGAAGCCATGCGTGCCCATGCCATCTATCTGCCTTCATGTTATTTTACAGAACATTTGGTGCACGTTGGATCACAAGCTGTGTCAAGCCTTCTCCATACTTCTTCCTCTCATTCTAGTACAGGTTGATCTTAGTTTAATCTGTCTGAAGAATTCTGATCAAAAAACTGAGTCACCTTCTTAAGATGTTTTTTGATAAAGTCCAATCTGGATTTTTAATTCTTTAGGTTTATAAATGATTTGCATCATGTGTTGAAACCACTCTATTTGCCCCATGAAGTCTTTTCCTTTTGGTACATTTAGATCCTGATAGGCTACACCTACCTTCTGAAGTGTTCTTCACTTAGGTGGATTTTGCAAAAGGGATTTTTATCACTATGGAAATGACTGTGCAAACATCTTCTCGATCCATGGACATCCAGGTTTTTTCAGTTCCTAAGCTTACCAGTTTAGTCTCTTTAGAACAAACTGTCCATTTTGCCAGCCCTGACATTTTGTACTGTCTTTGTGATGCTTCTGTTCTCTCTGTTTTTCAGCCAAAGGATTGTCTGATTAACATTCATTGAGAGCTACTTTCACTGCATGTTGGTGGTTCACAGCAACAGATTACAAATGCAAATGCCACACCTGGAATCAATTTACTTGCTTGATTGATGACAGATGTAAGAGAGAATGGTCTATGAAGCCCATAGAAAAGGTTTAAAGTTAACTGTCCAATTACTTTTAGTCCCTAGGAAAAAAATGTGACTACATATTAAAGTGTTGTAATTCCAAAGCCTTTGCTCCAATGTACATGTGAATACCCTCAAATTAAAGCTGAGAGTCTATACTTTGAACCCCTATTGATGTGTCAGTGTCCAGAAATGCATGCATCTGACTGACAAACAGGGGTCAGCTTATAAGTTACATTAGTAAAACTATTTGAGCATAGCTTCCTGACACCAGCTGAAAGAATGGACCTGTCTACTACTGTATGAGTGTGGTAAAAAAAATCCTAATTTCTCTATATAAATACATTTGAATTTATCCCCTTAAGACAAAAAAAGTACTGAGTATTTACGGTTCAGAACCATGTTTTACACATTTTTGCCCTAGCCTTGTCTCCCCACTTAGGTTTCTGTAAAAGGCTGCTATTTATTAAATGAGGGTATGTGAACATAAACCTGCCAATGGTTGTAACTTCTGCATAACAGCTTGGAGAACTTCCTGGTCATTTGGGAGTGTTAAACCACAGTTGTCTATCCATTAGTGGCCTCGGAATTAATCAATGCAGATGAAAAAATGCTTGGTGAAATCACTGCCATAGTCACCTGTACAGTATCTATTTAAGGAATTGAATAAATAAATAAATAAAAACACACTCATGCATCTGGGTTAATGAGATATTACATCAGCTTTACAAAAGGGGAAATGACAGCAGACAAGGAGATAAAACAAAATGCATTAAAAAGATTGAAGTTATGAGCGTGAGTCGAGTCTTACGTTTTTTGAGTCGCAGACTTTAGTTTCCATCTCTGTGATGAACATCCATCATCAATGAACAAATGTACAAGTTAAAGCTTGTTTTTCCTTGCTGGTTTTGTGACAAAGGGCAGCTAACAATGCGTAGTGTGTTCTCAGTGAGGCAAAGAATTGAATAAAACAGTTCAAAGACTGCAGTCTGACAGTATTCTGAGGTTTCCTGATGGGTCCTCAGCTTTTGTAAAGCAAAGTACTGCATCACTGCTCTGCCACAGAATTGCCTTAAGCTGACTTCCCAATGGAAACAAAATAAGGTAATTAGTCATGAATGAGCATTTACCCTGCAAGAATATATCTGTTAAAAAAATATAGTAGTATTTCCCTTCTGAATTGTGTTGTCAGTTACACCTAGGAAGCAGGTGTAAGCTATGACCTGCTCTATGTGCATGGTAGCCAACTGCACTATCTTCCTCTTTGTCCTATTTTTGGATGAAACTCAGAGGAAATGGCTGAAACTTTGTTTCTGTTAAAATTCCCTTCTTTCATCCGCTTCAAAAAGTACACTTTTCCATGAAGCCCTGAAGCTACAGTATTTTTATTTACTTTTTCCACTTGCGATAAAATATCCATGCTATTCACCAAAGGCCTACTGGCCTCAAGTTTAGATGAAATTAGAAATCTATAATTCAGTTCACACTTCAGAAAGTGTGCCCAGCAGAGTTAACGTTTGGCATGAGAAAGACAGACATGCACACGCACACAGAGGGAGGGAAGAGGCAAGTGTAGAGAGAGAATAGGGAGGGAAAAGAGGAAGATTTAATTTCCTATGCCTCCACCGATCACACCGCTTGTGGCACAGTAAAGTCCCTGGAAGAAAACACAACCCTGAATAATGAACTATACATGCTTAAGAATATATTGCTTTTTCCTTTTGAAAATTCATATGGAAAAGGCAAGTGGCAAAATCAAAACAGAGCTCCGAACAACAAGCAAGGATAAAATATTTTCAAAATAATCTTTTTGGCACGAAACTTTGCAAAGAGTTCAATGCCTAATATTCTGACATGATATTTAACACGTTTCTCTGACATAATTACTTATGAAGGAAACAATGTAAAGCCCCCCTCCACATCATCAACTTTATTTTTTCCCCCCTCCACAAGCCTTTGCCCGCTGATGTAGTCGTTTCAAAGATCCAACTTAGTGGGATGTTATTGAATTTTCAGCAGGGGTGGAGGGTGAGCTGGAAAAGATATTGCCTGAGAGTTTTTCACCAACACTCAGACCAATTTCATCAGACATGGAGAGAAATCACCACCCTTTGAAAACTGATAGAGAAGGAATGAACAAAGGCAGGGAAACACAAGATCTATTACCTCAGATGTTTACAAAAAGAAATATATCAAAAATGGCTCCAGGCGTGAGGCAATTTAACCAGATTCATCAAACACTTTACCTTTTCATTCTGCGCAGCACCGTTGTATTGCGCTTTGTAGACTTCAGTACCTTAATAGATGCTTCAATGCTTGTCAGAAGTAAACGGAGTCCATTCATGCAAAAGGTAAGAAAAGAAATACTTTCAGGTGGTCAACTCTGAGCCTAATTGTGAGCCTGTTTATAAAGGAAGGTTATTGGAAATCAGTGTCAATGAGGTGGTTTTAGCATGCAACCGACATTGAGCAGACGTGGTGGACTTTTGTTGAAATGAAATGTTCTCCATATGTAGCAAAGCACTTGTGGTAAACTGCCCTCTGCAAGGTCAATGTTGCATGAACTGAAGGTCAGATGTGTGTAAACCCATTTATATCCCATTCTTAAGGTTGCTCCTTCTACTCATGCTGAACGTCTAACACAATGGTGTATTTCAATGATGACATTTATCATTTACAAGCATTACTTATTTTTCTGTTTATCCAACTGCAGGTGCTTCAGGTTTATGAGAAACCACTTACTAAGAGGCAATAACCTCAATCCCTGTAATATCTGTTACAGTGTGTATAATTACAAAAAGTTCTGATTCTTCTAACAGAAAATCATGAAAGGATCTTTTTAACTGACTTGTCTTGCATGAGCCAGATGGATTTTGTTTTCTTTCCTTTCTGCTCTGATTCAAGATAAAAGCACAGAGCAGAGCGATGTGCTGGGGGAGGAGTATTCCTTTGTACTGAAGGAGAAATTTACCCTACTTTGTTGGTGGGAGAGAAATAAAGCATAAATCAAAATATCGTGTAATTCAAATCTTTAAAAGTGTGTTCAGAATAATAATTGAACATATAACTTATTTCTACAGCTACACTGTTAAAGAGCTTAGATACAGATCAGTTGTGTTTAATCAGGTAAATTAGCAGCTTCTTGATTTATTTCCAATCCACCTTCTTCATAATCATGTTGTTTTAAAAGGAAAATGGTGGAAAGCACTATCTCTGAAAGGTCTGCATGTGAGCTTGGTGTATTGGTTCATAGAACTATGGGGTGGCTCTTATATTTTTTATGTGGCCATAAGATGTTGAAAACATTGTCGAAGGAGTCTTTAAAGTTACAGTGTGTGACTAATTTGGCTTTATATTAATAAAAATCAGTTATGCTTTCATAAATATGTATTTCACAAAAGTCCTTTCACAATCGCATCAAAATAAAAACATTCTCCTCGCTCTCGACAAGCTCCACACGCCAGCAACAGATGAAGGGGAGAGAGCGACAAGAACAACAGGTTCAGTTACATATGTTTGTATGCAAAGCAAACACGTGAAGCTTGGAAATCCGTTCGCCGTTGCGTTCTCACAATTAATAAATGCGTGATGTTTTAAAAAATGTCATGCATACTTCTTATTTAAGTACATATTCTATGATTATTTAAGCCCTATGAAGTCTGCGAAATTCCATGCACGTGGAGCAGAGTACGCTTCAGCCGCTGCGGGAGGCTGTCATTAGTAAGCCTCAATAGAAATCGTAAATATGCAGCTGTTTTTACTGTGGCTGGTACCGCACCAGCTGAGAGCATGGAAATACGATGAAAATTAAACACTCTGGTCAGTTTAACTGTGCAGG
>JAVQJG010276493.1:0-17831 GCA_036024015.1 Craterocephalus amniculus
TTTTTTCATTTATCGTCAAGACATAAAAATCCAACTAAATCTGTGACTAAGTTGTTCAACCCAGTGTAATGACTTCATCAGTTAAAGCAGCTTGTTGGTTTAGTCAGACTCATCATGCTTACAGTCCATTTGGTGGTGAGTAGGTATGGTAAAAGACAGGGATGAACACTAAATGGTACAATCTGTTAAACATCTGCTATAATCTGACCTGAATGTGTGAATGACCTATCAGACATACAAATAAATAAAATGAGATCTGGCAACCACTTTGGAACAGATTTATGATGAGCTAAACATTGAGCTGGTGGTAGCAATCTCTGTCTTATGACTGGTGTTAATTAATTATCATTGCAAATTTTCATGTTGAGCTTTATCATGGGAGCAACACATCCTAACTACAGATTAATGAAAATATGATAAAAATATTAAAAACGAGACATTATTGGTTTACTAGATAAGGGAAAAAATGACCAAACAAACAATCAACCAAAGTAAATATAATGGGGCATAAATGCTATGCAATTAAAATCATGTGTTTATAGTTCTGATAACCAAGTCTCTGAATGAGACTAATAGACTAATCATGATCTGACTTAGTATTACATTAATTTCCTGACAAATTATCTAAGTTAAACTAATTGAAACTCTACAAATAGATTTCACCTTAATGACAGCACACCCCAGTGGCCAATTGAGACACTTGCTAAAATCCTAACGTTAAAATGTTAGAGGTCAAATGATATGCATCAGTTTACCATCTGGTAGGAACTCACTCAAGTGACTTTTCATAAAAAAAGAAGGAAAAACCAGCTAATGTGCTTATTGGTTGGATTTTTTAGATATTGCAATGGAACAGAGCAACATACCCCACTACACAAATATTGTGAACCACCCCTCATTGCACCATTCATTGAACATAAATGGGTGCACAAATTTATTCAATCATGTGTATAAAATAAAAAGTGTATCAGCCAAACAGCAAATTTCTGGCATTCTAAGTTGTCTAAATATTTGGTATGAGTTTCTTTATTAGAATAAAATAGAAACTTGTCATTAGAAACTGTCATTTTACTTTGTCCAGCAGCAATTTCCAACAGCAGCTAAATGTCAAATGTACATATATGAACGTATAAACAACTGTGTTAAAAGCAGCCACATGTATATAAATAAGTCAGTTCATGAAAATGAATTTCCATTATTCATACTGCTTGAGCTTTCTTGTAATTTCCTTAAACAGTCCTAAGGATTGGTTTTCCAGCTTTCATGGAGGACATTTAAAAGTGCTTTTTGAACGTAGCTTCCGTTTGTTCTGCTTCCTGTCAAAATAATTTCACACTTCTTCAATAACACTGAGGTCTGGGCCCTGGGGAGCATTCATCACTCCGAATTGCTATTGTTTAATTTAGCATACCTCAGTCTTTTTTCTCTCAGTCAACCTTTCTTTATAAATGACTCCTTGTGAACTTCTGATGAGGTTTCATTGAACAGTAGATCAACTTGCAGGTCTGATGCATCCCTTAGGTCCTGTGACAGATTTTTGTTTTGTTTGTCCTCTATTTGTCTTTCATCAAGGACATCACTGCTTTTATATACTATATGATATGTCACTAATTCTGTCCTTGACTTGAGCAGTTTGCACCATTTTCTAAGCACATGTTGCTGTACACCATGCTGAGAGGCCATGCTTTTGGCTAAATGAGATATTGGAATGATTTTGTTGGAGCATATATTTGCCTGTCAATCTGTTTTGCCTTTGCCATTTTTCACTAATGACACAAAACAATTGAATAGAGTATGCGCCTTTAAGACAGACTGCTACTGGACTGACAGTGAATGAAAAAGCAGCCAATTCCAGAAGAAAGACCTTCAGAAAGCTGGAAGAGCTATTGCTCAAGACCAGTTTAAAAGAAAGTCTGACTTCCTGGAAGCAGAATTTGAAGCAAGAGGGCAACTGGGGGCTTTTGCAAAACCTTTCTCAACTCACCAAGCGAGTAATGTATTCTAAAATGGATTAATGTAATTTCCCCCCCATTTTTACACTCTGCTTCTCCAACAGAAAAAGTCATAAAATTGTGGGAAAAAGTTGTTATCCCAATCCAAGAAATATAACTACAAGCTTCAACTGTGGATGTAAACAGAGTCCAACATAAAAACCTGTGAGAAACATGGGGGAAAATAATTGGTAATACATTGTGTATCCCCAATGTGTATCCCAATCTTAAACTTATATACATGGACTATATATATATTTATCTGTGCTTGCTGTACCTGCAGTGGACAACAATGGGTCCGGTGTCTCCAATGGTGCTCTGGGTGCGGTTGACCTCCTCTAAGAACCACAGGACACCGCCGGGCTCATTGGGCACCCCATGGTCTGGCCAGCTCAGGTACTGATAGTGCCAGATGTACCTCAATGGCTCTTTCTATAGTTGCAAAAGATGATATCAGGTTATCAAAAAAAAGGAAAAAAAGTACATCTTTGTACAGTTTTGTTAGTGTAACGCCATGCACTACCTAACCCCAAAGTTGCCCATAAAGTTCTAATAATTTTACTTTAAACATTTCGCTTCTATAGACATTAGTAATCACCCTTGCTCTGAAAACACAGCTAAGATGGTTTAAAGAGGCTTTGGGGAGATTCCAAGTTAATATGAGAAGAATATAGTTGATTAAAGTTCAAGTCTGCAAATATATCACATTTTTAAATTTCATAGTTTTTCATTTTAACTAATTTTAGACAGTGTGAGCTATTATCAAAGTAACATCTATTTTTCTGTTTTATTAAATTATGTAACCCATGCACAATTTAGTAACATAAATGATCTCAAAATAAAAGATAAACAGTTTTTAAACTTTGGTTACTTATTCTGTAGGTCAATTAATCAACTAACAAACAAACAATTCAAAGGGCTTTAATGCCTGAAAATCCATGCAGCTAATTCTCCCAATGGAAAAAAAAATCTGCTGTAGCACAGTGTGTGTTTGGTTTTATAATCTGACCCCAGGTTAGTGGGTCAACCAGCAATGAATGCAGAACTTTCCCTACCCGGTCCAGACGTGTCACCTCCAGCTTCCTCAGGATGTAGTCCTGTGCTGGTCGTTCGTCCACATTCCTCACCTGCACCTTACCAAACTCCTTAGTGCCATGGAGGTCAGGCCAGTAACGGACACATTTGTTCTGAAAAAAAATCAGAGCAAAATCATAGAAAGAGAAAGATGGAGAGACAGACAGAAAAAGAGTGGAAGGTATTAGACAGTCCGAAGAACCAGCTGATTGCATGAAACTTTTTAATCAGCTTAACTGTAAAACGATCCTTACTGGCTGCCTCATGGTTGCGGTGAAGCTGCACCAATCCAGGCGCCAGCACCACACATACATACTGTACACATGATAATCTCTAGTACAGGGAGTAACCGCTCATTCATGAAATCAGCTAGTACATCTAATTACAACTTTCATCTGAAAAAAAAAAAAGGAGTGCAGTAGGATTTTTTGATACTTAAAGTTCATATTGCATCATCACACCTTGATATTTGGAGTAAATATAGTAATGACAGGATTAGGCTAACTAAACAAAACTAACATTGAGCATAGAGAGGGGGTCAAGAAAAGAGTTCGAGAAAAAAAGGACAAAATTGAGCGGTTCCACGGTTGTTTGCCTTAAAATTTCAATGTAAGGGAATACTTCCAAGCTTTATCTTCCCTCTTGAGCCTATGCAAGTCTACAGTAATGTATGCTGACATGTCTGATCTTCAGTAGCTGATAGCGTTACACTTTCAGTCTCATTATTCTACTGAACGAGCAGCAGTGCAAAACCACACTTCTCCTTCAAAGTTTTGATTGCAAAAAGAATTATTATATTCACTTGTTGAAAATGCATTTTTTCCCAACTCCATTAAACAGTTTTATAACAGTTTTATTATTCTGTTGCATGCATTAAATGCAGGAATGAATGTTTACAACATACATTTTATAAATTTGAGATAATAATGGAAAAGCTACTTTTCATTTTGTGTCTTCCCTTCTTTTGCAACCTTTTCTGATTTAGGTCGGTATGCTTAAGTATGCACCATTTGTGCAAAGCATATTGCTCTTAAACTACACTTGCATTCATTGTTTTCAACAACTTTATCATCATTAATAATAATATACTATTACTACTACTACTAATAATAATTATTAATATAATAATAACAACAACAAGCATTATCATTATTATTTTTATTATTATTTATTACTATTATTTTAAAAGCTGGCAGATTTGTAATTTCTTAGTTGTTCTAATATCGTTTGAATTAAAATTCCCTCCAACTGACTGCCAGAGTGAAACCTAGATTAAAGTAAAACTAGCTTTAGCTTATAAGGACTGATATATAGAAACAAGTGTTATGCCATTTTTGCCACAACAGTTTGTACAAAATAAATTTTTACAGCAAAATTCTCACCCTTCCTCGCTCCGTCTCCTTTGTGGTCATGACGATGACATGCGTATTCTCCTGATACACCATCTTCCAGAAGTCAACAACTGTATTCTGTAGGCACCCTTGGGTGGCAATAAAGACTTTGCCCTCCTCCACATGTCGCCCGTCTTCATGCATACTCTAAATTAATGGACAAATATGGGATGTATTTTTATGCTCTGACTTAAGTAATCTGATACTAAGGATTTCTTGATGTTGATGATTGGTATTAATAGTGCAAATATTTTAGGTTCAGTCCTTGCTGCAAATAAAAAATTTAACTGAATAATTAGAATTACTGACTATCAATTCACAACGATCTAAAGCAGGGGTGTCAAACAATTGACCTCTTGGCCAAAAATGGCCCATCATTGTCTGTTACACAGGGGGTGAAATATGACTGTAGCTGCAATCTTTTAAATTTGATAGTAATAGTAGAATAATAATAATAATAATAAAAATACATTTTATTTGGTAGCGCCTTTCAGGACACCCAAGGACACTTTACAGTATGAACAAGAAAAAACCATAGGAACAGTAGAAATGCTAAAATAGAAAACAAGATAGACAAATTAAAAGGCTAAAATAAATAAGAACATGTATAGAATAACAGTAAACAAACGTAAAGTATAATAATAGTAAAGTTGTGAAATGTGAAATAACTTCTCACTCTTGCTAACTTATTCTAATCATAATGTGAAATAGGGAATTTTTCCAATACCTGTGATTAAAAATTCTGGGATTTTTTAGATGCTTTATGATCTATAATTTGTCCCACTGTTTAAACTTCAGTTTGTTTATAATATGAAAAACTAAGAATGTTCCTTATTTATAGGCCGTTATGTTATCATTTTAATGGTCTGGCCTATTTGAATCAAAATATATGTGGATGAACTGAAGAGTTTGACACCCCTGATCTAGAGCGATTGCTATGTGCTAGAGCGATACAACTATCTTTCAGTTAAGCACAGTAACTGAAGCACTTTTGTGTTTCACTCTGAACAGACTCACTCTGATATAGTTTGCATTGATGTAGTCCGAACCAGGAACATCTGGATCCATTTCTCTGACTACAACACGTGTTGTATCAACTGAAAACACAGCAAAAAGTATTAATACACAACAAAGTCTGCAGCTCTCTCAGATGACAGCAGTCTAATCGCAGTTGATAGGCATCAGACTGTCAAAGCAACATCTTTGTGCTCTGCTCAGGCTTCTGTGTTGTCTGACTGCTTGTGTCATTTTTTCCACAGGAAGGTGGAGAGACAGGAAATGGCAGGTTGCAGTGTGACTCACAGGGGAGGATATTCTTGTATCTGTTTTTACTCTTGTTTTCTGGCTTCTGGCCTTCTTTCCGGGGATACAGCAGTTTGCACTCTTGCTGCTGAAGTACCTGGTAATCAACAAAAAATAAACAAAAGGAGTGAGAAACATTTTTCTTTGTTACTGATAATTTTTAAAAAAGCATTTAAATACGGGCAATACGATAATGTTTTCCTTGAGCAGTTTAGCCTATATTACAGGAGAGGGTCACCCTGGTGTGGAGCAAAAGAAAACCTGAATTTTTTTTACAAATCATGTTATCAATGTATTGAAAGTACTTCACTGTGCTGGTCTTATTAAAAGTATTTAATACATTTACACTTGTAAAATAAGGACAGCACAGGATCTTGGATTTTGACCTTCTTATTCTTAAGCTCGTCATTTGTGAAAATATGTTAATGCTATTTGGTCTATGTCATGCAGTGCATGTAATTTTGTAATCTAAATCTATTAATAAATACTGATTTCATAAAAGATTTTAAACTTGTTTAAAGATGTTAAACTAACGAGGCACATCTACAGTGCAAACACTTGGAATTCACTGACTAATGTGAATACACATTACATATTATTTCATTTTCATAACCTGTCACTTGGTTGAAAAATTGCCCTGAGAAAAACCTTATCTGAACATGTAAACTGTAATATGATTTACTAAATAATTATGATATAAATCTCCCCAAATTCTGGTCATAAATTATGATTAGGTATTATTACTCTACATACCTCAAATTCTTCCCAGAATCCTTGTTTGGGCTTCTCAGAGTTGTCTGCTACTTTGTTGAGTTCTCGTACCCGGTTCTCAATGTTGGCTGCATTTATCCTTGTTGCATTAAAGGGCTATTGTTTTAGAAAAAAGTATAGTTATTATATGCTAAAACTAAATAGGACAATTTTGCAATTACTATACTGTATAATATTAACCCGAACAGATGATTTTGTTTGTTAGATTGGTTGAATTTTCTGTACCTGTTTGAGGTGCACTACAATGCCGCTTTTCTCCACCATGGGGTTCTTCTTGTAGTGGTCCACCAGGTCAGCCAGAGTATCAAACCTCTCACCACCGCCTACATCATATTTACCATCCTACCAAAGATAAACATAGACAATTCAGTTATAGAAACAGCTGCTTAGACAAGTTCCTTGAACGAAAGGATAAATCATGATCTGCTTAAAGTAGCATCAAACAGTCTGAGTCAGTCTGAATGACGAACTCATAGGAAAGCTCCAGCTTCAGTCCCCCTCAACAATACTCAAAATCCTCATGCAACGTAAAATCCTGCATATTCTAAACAATGTGAACTAAGTTTTCTCACCTGGTATCGAATCATAACATGGGTAACCTTGGTCTTGCGGTCCACGTTCTCGTGTTTCTCTTCATTTGTTAGAACTGAGAGGACGAAGTCTCCCGGTTTACTTTGGCTCTCCCGTACCAGAAAGCTGCCAGCTTTGCCTTTTTCTGTAAGAAGTTTTTCTGCGTCTTTTCCAGATAGGTGTCCATGATACCACCTGAAGAAAAACAACAGAGTCTGATATTAACAAATGATTACAGAAAAAATAGGGTTAATAACTTTAAGATTAGTATCATGTCAAAATGTATATATTGTAGTACCAGCTAAAAATAATGATGATAATATTGCTGAGGCAATCTAATTATTTTTAATTGATTCATATAACTTTTTCAAAAATTAAACATTACTGAATGATACATTCTTGTGTCAGTGTATCGATCCTTGTGGCCAAATTCTATTCAATATTAAATCTAAATTAAATTCAAGAGTCTCAATGCTTTGCTGTGGACATGATGTCAAATTAGCTGTCTGTGTCTGCAGTATCAAAGTCAGGCTTGAAGCAACAGACAAACCATAGGAATAAATGGAAAAGCTAATTAAAAATGTTAGCCTGACATGCTCAAAGGCATAATCAATTTCAGTGACTTTCTGATTTTTTTCAGACTGACATCATCCACACCGTCTTTTTCCGACTACCAAAGTCTCTGCCTCTGGCTCGATGTTGTTGCAAGGTGGACAAAATTACAAGGCAAGTACGAGAAGTCAAGACCAAAAATTCTACAGCTGAGTGGGAGGACTGGTAATATTTTTCCTGTTAAAAGTGAAAAGGTTCCATATAGTGTCTTTGGGGTTTAACGTAATGCAAATCTATGTGCATTGTGAGCGGAGAGTCCTACTCAAGGATGAATGTGCCTCTAAAACTGCTGCAGTCTCACAATTTCGCTGGTGTTAAGATGAAAAACTTGCTTGAATGTCTTTTTTTTTCTTGTGTGGTGAGTAAGAACGCAGAGGAAGTGTTAACAAGAGATGCATATAGAATGGAAAAACCACACAAACCAAAACCATATATGATAAGCTGCAGTGAGACCTAAATAGAAATGGAGACATATAGTTTGTCATGTGCAGGTGTGTAGAAATGAAAAGCGTATCATGGCCTGTTCCCAAATATTTCTAATGGAATTCTTCTGCTTCACGATCTGTCCGGTTCTTTTTCCATTTAGTCTCTTCTGTGAGTGCATGTATCACAAAAATCAACACACCAAAACCCTCATGATCCAAAAAGAAGGTGTTTAGATTAGATGAAGTGGATATCTGGACCCAGGTCATGTTTATTCCCTGAATGGTGTTATTGCACTGATATTTGTTAGGCGCAGACAAAAACACCACAAACTGCTGCGATTGTCCTCCCATGCATTTGGGAATACGCTGTTGTTTATGCATGTGGAGGTGAGGTGTATCTCAATTTAATGAGTGGGAGTCTGTGTATAGAGCAGGCTGCATCCTCTCTTCATAATGCATGCGAAAACATGTAGGTGCACTGGTCGTAATTACTGAGCTAATGGCAGATTCTTCCTGACTGCTAGTCCATTTAACACTTTACTAAGTGGCGATATTGCTGTGGACCAGTAATCCGATATTATTGTTTACACTGTCAGCTCTGAGGGAAATTGCACTGTGACAGTAGCATCTCAAATGGAATTATCTTTCAGGAACCTGGCCTTGACTTTATTGTTCATCTGACTTAATTCTACAAAATCTTTCATTTTTACAGTATAGAATTGTTTTCAACATTGCCTTCAGTGTTGATTCATCCATAACTTTAACATGAGTATCAACAAACAGCAGAGTAACTGCTGTATATAGTTTATCACTTGGAACCAAATCTTTTTCTTGAGCTAGTTCCAGCAAAAAAAAAAAAAACGCTAAAAGGAGTTTTGCCAGTGTTATTGCAACTGATATATTGAAAAGAATGGATAGCTAATCATCAAATTCACATGAATATTGAAAATTCACAAACAAATTAGATGTATAGAATAGTTTTATTCAGCAATTAGGGTTTTATATGTTGCAATTTCAAATTTTTTTCCAACAGATTTTTCAATTTAAACTTTAAACATACTGGACACTTGTTGAAGATGCAAAAAAAAAAATCATCTTTATTCTTATCATTACCTTTTCTTCCCACTTCTTTAACTTTCTCTTCTATGATTGTGAATAGTGTTGGTTTGTTTATTTGATCTCATCCATGCCAGTAAAAACATTCATTTAAAACTAATTTAATGCTTCAAATAAAAAAAAAAAGCTTTTTTCCCCAGAGATTGAGATGTTTACTGCTTTAACTATTGGAGAGCTTCTTTAGTGGTTTAACTGTTTGTCATAACAGGATGAGGCTTTACGGTCTTACACTTGAAACTGTTCAATAAAAATAACTGTCTGTGGTCAGGAACGAAGTCTAAGATTTTAAGTAAACTTTTTGATGTTGCATCGCAAGTTGAACTCAAACATGCATCTATTGGTCAAGCCCCCTGATTTATCCGCTTACTGTAGAGCATTTCTATAGGGAATGTAATAATATTCAAATGTGTGGGTGTGGAAGTTTAACCTCACCTCTCAGAGGTAGGGTCTTTGCAGTTGAGAGGATACTTGAGCTCGATGACATGGCCGTTCCTCTCTCGTAGGAGATCCTGTTGTTCAGTGTAATACTGTACTAGCTCGGCCAGAGTGGCAAACTTCTCACCTCCGTACAGGTCATAGTAGTCTCCAGAATTCTGTATTTTTATGTGGGTCACCTCATCATTACGTCTGAGAGAAACAAAAAACAAAACAAACAAACAGGTAATTCAGTCCTTGCATCATGTGCAAAGCATGGAAACAGCAACACATTTGCTGGGTTTTTGCCTGTTAAAAACGTCCTTTTTTCCAATCAAAACCCTGCAGAGATGTAAGCACCAAACACACAAACAACCACCCACACACATACCCATACAGTATATGCTCACACAAAGAAAAAGAAGACTTCGCCCACATTCAGCATAAATGCCTATATGCTATAAACATGTCCAACTTATCAAGCCATCTGCTCCCATTTCAAGCCTTTTAAGCTTATATTCAACAAAGTATATAAAGAAGGCACAAACCAAGTGGCATTAGCTGGTGCTATGTGCATGAAAATACTGTAGGATGTGACCTTTCAGTACCTTCGCCTTGTGTGGCTAATATAGCAAAGATGAACATATTTACATTAACACATAGGTCTGTGAATATAAACTGAAAAAACTAAAAAAAATGTTTATTTTTATTTTCATTTGTGGTGATTGTGAGAAGAAGCTAAGAAATACTGTATGGAATCACAATGTCAAAAATTAAATTTTCCACATTTAATTCAACACAAATCTTCTTAACAACATCATATACAGTAAGTAATCATCTCTCCCTCTTTTTTTCCTGATGTTCCTTAGTTTTCATATCAGAAGTATTTGGATAAAGGCTATACTGTGATTTCAATACCATAGAAAAGAAAAACATGAATTTGCTAAGCATTACAACTGATAAGCCAGGAAAAATGTGGCACTGCTTTGCATATTCAAAATCCAAAGGTTGCTTTGAATAGATGCCCACCCTTTCACACACACACATACACACACACACACACACACACACACACACACACACACACGCACGCACGCACACACACACACACACACCCACACACACACACACACACACACACACACAGATATAGAGATACAGTTCTGAATCATACAATATCTGCTTGGAAGAAAGTAGAAAGGAGCTAAAATTGCCAAATGAATTTCTAACATGTAGATGTACTCTTCCATTCTCCATCTTCAGTGACTCTTGTTTGGTGTGATACATCAGCAGAGACAAACAAACCATTCTCTAAACATATTAAGTATGACGACATAAACACAACCCTCATACGACAGATTTAGGGGCCACAGGGGAGTTCGCCTGGCAGCCGGTATGATCTGATCTGCTGGTAGAAACACACCACTCTGCTGTCTCTCCCAAACTGATCATCAGCTAATGGTCATATCAAATAGCACAAATCTTACTCCCCTACATTGCTTTTTTTTGTCATCTCAAAGAATTTCACATTTATTTTTCTTTTCTTTCTTACAGTCAGCATATTATAAATCCTCTCCTCCATTCTTGTATTTATTTGTCCCATAATCCATCTCTCCCTTCATCCCTCTCAGCCTGTATTTCCTGGTAATTGCTTTATGGCTCTATTAGTGGATATTGGCAGGATGCCACAGGCCTATGGCCCTGTTAAAGGCCTCTCCTCAACTCTCAGACCAAAGCCCCTTTTTTCTCTCAGAGTTAAACACCATTAACTCTGGAATGAAGCAAACAAAATCTATTAGATTTTCATTCACTTCCCCGCTCTTGCATTTTGACACAGAGATAACCTTCATGGATTTATTGCAATGTGGTCTTCTTTGGAGAACAGGGAGGAAAGGACAGCATCAATTTGGCTTAACTCTGGACGACTATTTCTATTCTAATGCAGGCCATATTGCTTAAAAAAACAGTAACACTAGCTTATTACTAAAATGATCAATAGTTAGGTATGATTACTGTACAGATAGTTTTCTCAAAACATTGGTCTGAAACACCAATTTAAACTTGTAAATGTTTATGTATATCTGAGATGATAATAAGCCTGCTCTTGGAACATCATGGCTTTTCTCTCTGAGGAATTACGTTTAAAATTCACCTGACCCCGGATTGAAACACCTACAATGAACAGCTGTGTGAAGTTTTCAGCCAGTCTGCATCGTCCATGCTCAAAGCACAGACGCTGTCTTATTTGGGTAAAGTGGCGGTTACTACACTTCATATAAAATTCAATCTTTTGATCCTTTCCAGCTGCCGTTTCTGGCATAGCATCAAATTTCGACACACGACTGTTTCAATGTCAAGGATCTTTCAACGAACAAAGTCCTTCATTTTTTTAATGATGGATTTTTATTCAAAAGCGAACTATGACTATTCCATTAATCAGTTTTTAATCACAAAATTGGACTCTCTCGTAGATGGATGTAACTTGGAAGGACCCATCCTATTCAGTATCCAGACCGTCGGAAGAAACTATTTCGTACAGCACACAATCTTCATCAGTCTGGGTGCCACGCAGAATACTAAACACCATCTAACACCATCTTACACTATCTAAAATATGAATGCTAAGTAAATCTACATCTGTTAGCAGGATTTATATAACAATCGGTCTGAGCTAAAATCAGATTTGACCCACTATCTAATGCCATCTAATCTTGTTTGTAACACCAAAGTCAATTTTAAAAGATGGGCTGTAATAAAAAATACATTCAGGATATTTTCAGCTTGACAACGAAAAATCATTGTGCAGCTCTTGAACATGACAAAGTCTGACAGTCAGGTAAATTGGATTAAAGACTTCCCATGCATATGTCCATCACTTCCTCTAATCATAAAATATTAAACTTTCTGAAATACCACGTCTGGGGATAAAACAGAAATTCTGTTCACAAATACTTGAATTAACTAATAACTATTTTGATTAATCTTAGCTTTTCCATATTTCTGAAGTCTTTATCATATAATAGTTGCAACCACACTCCTCTCACTGTCCTGCAATATCTTACAGCCCAAAATGTTACAAGGGAGATGCAGCATTTAAATCTCTCATCATCCATTATTATCCCTTATCAGCTCGTTCCTCTTCTGCTTTCAGCTCATGTTCTGTTCTGATTTCCGTAAGGAAGTCCATTTGTGTTTTGTCTGTTTTATTGGCCTGATTCAACACAACCAGTTGCTCCCTTGCACACACAATGCAGGTGAAAAGTATTGTAGACATATATGGTGTAAAGAGTAAATAACACAACATAGAGCAAAAGTCTCCCAATCAGTATGTCGAGAGATGTTACAGCAAAAATGATTTTAAATGGAACATGTTTTTGAGGTTTTTAAGTTTCAAAACTATTTGCCCAAAGTCTATCTGAGCAATAAATTCTAATAGTTACAGCTTGACAGCTTTGACAACTTTTTTATTGTATCAAATTCACCAGAACTCTGGATAAATAGTCCCTGTTGTATAATTAGAGACAACTGTAGTGATATCAGTATAACCTCAATTTTAAGGGTTAGGGTTATGTTCAGTGTTCGTTCTGATGGGCAAATGAGAAAAAATGGGCTATATTTATGCCATGCTGTTGTAGTCCTCTTAAACCACTCAGCACTTTCACACAACGCACATTCATCCCTTCACACCTTCATACAAAACGTCTTACAGTGCAGTCGATGCAACACTTTTTCTCTACCTTACTGTGCACACGCCCACACATGCACACAATTTTAAATGTACTGTATGGGAGGCAACGTGAAGTTCCATTTCTATTTGAAAATAGTGATCGTTTGGATTTATGAACATTTATTGTAATTCCTCTTAACATGCAACACAAATATACATCTGAAGGATTAACAAAGTGTAAGAAATCCAAAGCCCCTGTGACCTTTTTATTTATTTTTATACCCGATAAGAAAAAATAGAAGATTTCTCACATTTATGGAGTAATTATAGAGCAATTAAATATCATTGAGGAGATTAAATGGCACTAACACCCTCACCTGATATTATAAAGATCTGCAAGTACAAGTCTCTGGTTATTATTAAATATTATAATAGTGGCATAGATGGCTTGCAAACTGCGGCTTTGTAGAAACATACAATAGAGACGTTTAATTCTGGTCTCTGCTTAGTGCCGTTTTGAAAAGGTTAAACATTTCATGTCAAACCTAACTAAAAACAGATAAAAATGAACAGAAAAAGAGAAAACTTTATTGTTATATGTTGGAATATATTTTTGGTGGAATTACACAGCAGTTTGCAAGAGAGTATGGCAATGATGTAAGCTGCACGTAAGCACACTCATCAATGTAACTGCTTGACACCAGCAGTCTATTATCATTAGAGGACAATTAAAATTAAACTGTGCAGCATGAGTATTGATAGCAGAGCTGCTCGTCCTGAAGTTATTTTGTACTCCTAATCTTCAGTTCAGAAGCGGTACCAGTTATCAATGGTTCCCCGTGCCCGTCCCTAATCTTTGCCTGTGTGGACTTGCCGACCCAACAGTGAACTGTGTGTGATGCACTTTTCTTTGAAATGTTCAAGAAAATATTTGGAAAAAGGGATTAACCATCTAATAACTGAATTTATTATACAATTATAAAAATAAATAAATAAATAAATACGGTGACATAAAGAAAATTTAGGAAAAACATAAAGAAAAAGATGAGAACAAATGCAATTGAATACTGAATCAAATTCTGTATAACAAAATAAATAAATAAAAAAATATTATTAATAATTATTATTAATAATATTATTAATATTAAATACATACTAAATACGAGCAATAAAAAACTAATAAAACAGTTTCATTACAAAAATAATTAAATTAACACTTGAAGTAACTGAAATAAAAAGTAGATTTGCAAATTTGCAACAAGAGGCATCAAGGGGTTAAAGAAACAAAAGGGCAGATTTGATTAAAAGGTCAAATAACAAGCAAAGAAGACAGACTTCCAAATCTTTTTACAAATGGGAATGTTTTAAGAAGGAATTTGAGAGTAGATAGGGAGTTAGTCAGTTTGGTATTTGTAGGAAGAAAGACTCTAATGGCAAGAAGCCAGCCCTGTCTTTGTTCCCCTCAACAGATATATATGTTCAACAAACAAAGTCTCAATCTAATGTCAACATTGGTAACAGATAAAACATTTAAAAAAAATAAAAAATAAAAAACACATTCTTCCTCCTTTACTCTTCTGTGTAAACTTAAACACAACTTCACTGCAGTGAAAACATCAGTGTAAATCCAAGCTAGTTTTCTATAATAAGGAAGTTGGGAGCAAATCAATTTGCTCCCTGCTGTAATGTGTACTGCACAAATTCTCTTTCAAGATTGCCCTTAAAATTCCTCCTTGGAGTCTTCAAAGTGCATAAAGAACATGGAAATTATGGCAAAAACTTGCCCAGGCTGCTCTCCTTATAGACCAGAACTTGTATTTAAATTAGAGCTGAACTTTTCCTGCTTCAAACTTTATCTTTCTATCTCTTTTGAATTTTATGAAAATCTGAATTGATTACATTTTTCATCCTTCAAAAAGTTCTCATTAGCATTTCAGACTTCAGAGCAGAAGCTCTGTCTGACCCCTACGTCTTCTGTCAACCTTGTGGACCATAGGGAAAAAAGAGAGGTAGTGGAAAAAAGAGGAGGGTAAGCACAGAAAAAGAGGGATGGGAAGGAAAAAAGAACAACAGATTCCCTGAGGACCATTACTGTCTGAACATTTACATTGACTGGTGAGTCGGCCATTAGTTATAATGACCCCCTCCAGGAAACTGCTCTCTGTAGTTGCTTCCAGTCAGCCTCCAACACACAGAAATCCTATCTATTCGTACAGCAGTGGAAGAATCACACTACTATCATCAACTAATTGTACATAAAATAGGATTAGATGTGTATATCATTGCAACAGTTTAATAGGTGGAGAATATTCTTAATGTTGGTTAATAGTCGGTTTACTCATTTTGTCCATTGTTAAGCATGTACAAGGCTACTGCATGTACAAAATGGAACAACAGCACATTTAATTTCTTATGAATTAAGCTTTTCATTTGTAAGTGTAGAATTGTGGGGTTTTTTGTTCACAAGTTACATAAACTGTGTTTGATATAAATTCTGCTTTATCCTCCTTAGCCTTTGTTTACAGTGACCTACCTTCTGTGGTAATTGGTGAGTCTTTGCACACCGGCCACTTGACCCCAGTGTGCCTAAGTCTCGGTCTGTGTTTAAGCTTGTCAGGACCACAAGCTGTGGCTACCGCTCGCCCCGACAACCTCCTGGTGGTTATTTATGACACACTGCACCACAAGCACACAAACCACAAGCGCTGAAGGTCAAAGCCTGGCCAGGTTCCCCTTTCTCGAACATCATTCCAAAACCACTGTCTGACTAGCTCCCCCGACTCTATCCGTCTCCCTCCCTCGCTCACACATCGCCTCCCCCTGCCTGTGTTGCCATGCCAGCTACAGTAACAGAGAAACCAATGCGTCTGGGCTTTCTTCCAGGCGCTTAGCCGACTGATGTATCTCTTAAAAGCTTCCGTTGTCAAGGAGGAGCCACTCTTCAAACTCTCGTTTCTATCTCCATTTTTTTCCTTGCTGTCTGTCATCGCCACAGCACAAGTGGCACATTCATGTGCAAGAAATGTCACACCACACACACACTGAAACACTAGGAATCTTAGCTGAGGACATAAAGAGAAACTTGAAGAAAAAAGGTGAACGCCAAATTTGACTTTATCTTAAACTGGACTCACTGCATGGTTCTGGCCAATCTCAAGGTCTCTTATTTTTATTTTGTGTCACAACATTAACAAAACACACATTGGGAGCGTGTTATCTTGTTTATTCCTAGAATTCCTCATAGAAAACAACTTCTGTTTGATCATCATCTATTCACTCAGACAAAAAGTTACATCACTGCTAACCTAAGGAAACACATTTCAGGGAATCTAAGGTCCTCCATGCCTTATATTACCAACATACTCAGTACTTCGCTTCAGACAGAAGACAGACTGAATTCATGGTCAGAGAATTGTTTAGAAGGAACTGAGTATTCAAGGAAAGGAATGTAATATCATTTTGAAATTTTCAGAAATAATGTTAATGGTTATTTTTTATTATTTAATAAAGAGAACCACTTGCGACTTAAAAAACCCAACAAGCCTCTCCAATGATATTAGGATACATTTCTTTGTTCCCAAAGTTGAACTTTGAATAGCAAGGAAAAAATGATTGAGGCCTGTGTTGAAAACTTTAACAGAAGAGGAACAAAGCTGATGCTACCTGACGGAGAGGGTAAAATCCCCAGGGTTGCTCTTGCTCGGCCGGGCCAGGAAACTGCCGTGAACGCCGCGGGTCAACAGAAGCTGCTCTGCGTCGATTCCGGTGATGTTGGGGTGGAACCACCTGAAATGTTTGATACACAGAAACAGGTAATGAAAGAGATGTTGTTAAGCACTGAAAGCAAACATGAACCCAGTCAGAAATTCCTGTTCTATAAGATAGCTCACTATTTCATTATTCTACCCTCTCCTGATGTGAAAACCTGCAGGTACGATTAGGAGATGTATCGTGTTAAATTATTATACTATAAAAATAAAAAAAGCTCTTCTAGAACTTTACTAAATAAAGTAAAATAAATCCTTTTTAAATTGTTATTAATAAAATTATTATTAAACATAGTAAAACCAATCTTAGTCATGGAAATGGACCGACAGGCCTTGTGGCCAAAGACTCTACCCTTCTGTATTGCACAAGAGCTTTTATTCAACAGTGAACAAAACAAGATCTAACCATTCATCAATTTTCTTCAACAATACTCAAAAAACATTTGGGTATAATGTCAGAATAAGAATGTAGTTTGTAGTCTGAAAGCATATTTAAATCTGTTCAATGTTTAAGTATTCATTGTGCAACACACTATTTTCTAATAAGATGACCACCAAATCTTCTTTACCACTAAAAGTGTCTGAACTTTGAATTGAAATTCTTTAAAATGGAAGAATTACCATTGTATGATTCACATAATTGTCCAAAGTCATCATAATAATGATATATCGTGTAGCGCAAACATTTTACATTTTCATAAATTCTATCCATCAAATATCTCTAACTTTCT
>JAVQJG010276501.1:0-16436 GCA_036024015.1 Craterocephalus amniculus
CCTGATGAGATGAGTGGAGTCTGGTGTGTTGCTGCTTGGTTGGAATGAAAACCTGCGGCCACATGGCCCTTTCTGGAATCAGTTTGACACCCCTGGCTTAAAGAGACAGGGGCTGTAAGCACTCCCGTGTGGTTTGGTCTACCGTGGCCACCATACTTTGGTGACGTCATCCGGGAACTAAAACATGCTACGGTTTATGCTAAAAAATATATACTAAATGAAGTCGTTTCGAGTAAACTATGGACGTTGCCCACTGAGAACTCTTGGATTACATTGGACGAGCAGTATGGAAGAATATTGCCAAGTTTTTGTGGACTTTTTTGACCGGGCCCCGTTCAACATCACTTTATGGGAATTTCCTCAAAACAAAAAGCTCCTGATATCTCCGGCTACATGATGAACATAAAGAAAGTGTTCCAGAGTGTTAATCAGCATGAGGGTGAGTACAAAATGAAGGCATATCATTCTGAGGGCGGAGTATTCCTTTAATGTCACTGAGTTTTAGTGGAAACTTTGTGAAACAAAAGATTATCAATTAAATCCTAAATTATTTTTTTCAGTTCAAACTAATGTTTACTGTCATAGAAAATGAGGGAATATTCAAACATAACCCAACTGGCATAAAAATATAAGGTGCAATGACCCAAGCTGCTGTACATAAAGTGTGATGAAGATTTAAAAACAACAAAGAAATGTAGCAGGAGGGACAAAGGAAAAGAGAGGGGGACTGGATTTGTGGAGGAAGATGTTATATGGGAAGAGTATTTTAACAATGCAAAGTTCAGTTGAGTTATTGTAGTTGTGTGGAGGATTTAGTGTGAGGGGCTTTGGTTGGAGGGGAGACAACGGATATGGACTACTTCCTGAGTGGCCCGCCCAGCCTGAGGGTCCAGACTTGGGCACAGATGACTGGTTCTGGCCTGGATGGACCTGTATCTTCTCCCTGAGGGCAACAGCTGAAGTAATGTGCAGGATGTGCCGGGTCACGCAGGATATTACGCACTCTCCACACAGAGATTGTTTTCTCCACTCTCTGGAGCCCCATTGGTCAGCCTTTCTGCTGCTGGAGACCATGCTTAAAGTCCAGAGTCTAGTGTCTCTGTGAAGATTAGCTCTCCTCAGTTTCCTCAGGTAGCCATTTTAATGGAAACAAAGTAGAGTCCAGCACACCTAAAACAACCCCTTTGTATTTGCACAGTTTACTGTTACTCGACTAAATTATGACTGAAATTAATCAACTTTTGATATCCCAAAAACTAAAATCCACATTAATATTTAGACTCCTCATGTTTTCATTTATTACCATTTAGATACATTAAGAACATTAACTGCATGAAGGACAAACTGGATGGAGTTATTCTGTAACTAAAGGCCCCACAATTACCCCTACATGCCAAGTCCATGGACCTCCATCTATGTCTGAAAGAACTCAGATTATGGATGCAACAATGCAACTATTATCAATGCATCAAGTCTTCCCAGTGGTCTTAATGATAGGGAGAAGGAGAACATTTGAAACCAAAAGATTCTCCATAATAAGCCTGGAAATCAGTGCTGGTTTTAATGTGTCTTGATGAATATGTGAATCAGAAAAAGTTCAAAGAGAAGATATAAACTGGAAGAAAATTGTACACTTCAGCGTCTCGGTAGAAGTCTTGCTCAACACTGGTGTGCTACCACCATTTGCCAGGGTGATGAGCATATCTTCCTTTGAGTCCTTAGAATCTGCCACCTGAGCAGTGGACATGCTGTAGTGGTTGGATTAAAAGGATCCTCAAAGTCTTCTTTCTGCATCTTGATGAGATCCCCAGTTCAGGTAGAACTGCTCTGCTTTTTCTTGCTGAGCCATTAAACTGCATGCCAGAACTTCTCTGAAGCCAAATGAAAATCCTCCTCCATGGCTTTTGTGAATTCCTCCCATGGTCCCGCAAGTTTTAGCCTCTACAACCAGTAATGCTTCAGCTCTCAGCTAACCATGTCTGAGCTGGTTTTTAGAGGGAAAGAAGGTCTTAGTAGGGTAAAGTTGCTCTGATGCCTCAGGGGAACCTTGTCACTTCAAAAACTTCAAAAATCATTCACATATTCAAAGTTTTGAGACTTTAAATCATGCTTAAAGAAATTGTATTTACATGGTATGTGACAGGAACAAGGTAGCACATTGTTGCTGGGGGAAATAAGGTGCATGGTATCCGAGCTCCTCAGTGGTAGGGTGGTAGTCATGGTATCACCCAAGACTGGATAGAGATGTGAAGGGGGTCAAAGGCTTTCTAAAGCAACAATTACTCAAACTTCACTTTCCTTTTATTTTTGGAGATTAAATCCTGATTTTGAATCTGGAACATTACAAATGACTTCCTGTATTTTCATTTTATTATGATGCCACAATGAAATGTGACCAGTGAGTCTGAGCAGCTTTTTTCTACGCGGAGGTTCAGTGTGCTGCATACTCATTTTCAGCCTGATTCCATTTCCTTTTTCCAGTCATTATTTTACCTGTTGGCTGTTCAGTTCAACACAACATTCAGCTGTTGAACTGAGTCCTTCCAAAATTTCATGTATGAAATTACCAGTAAAAGGAAGGTGTCACCACTCTCATTGTCACACAACACAATGGCAATACTGTTTTTTAAATCTATAAATGGAAGAACAGGAAGTGCTGTGTGCGATACTTTAGAAATATAACCTCAGTTTGTGCTCGTCTACATGTTGCTATGGTGATTGCAGGTTGCTGTCCAGGATGGCGGGAATGAAGGAGCAGCAGTTCACAGAGGAGAAGCCCCTGCTGCCGGAGAAGAGAGGAGTGGATTCAGACATGGTCAGTCCTGGTTTATTCCCTTTTCTCTCCTCTTGTTGCCATTTATCCCTCCGTTCTGAGTGTTCACATGCAATTAGTTAAACACTCTAAAACTCTTGGCATATTAAGACAGAGATGTTTGTGCTCATTAGCTATGATGGCTTATAATTAGAACAATGAGCTTGTTTTCTGGCGCTGAAGAAAATTAATACACTCCATCCAACCGTGACTCTGATAACAGCGCTGGGAAGATGAAAGCTTATTTATGCTGTGTGTGAGAGAGGGAGAATGGTAAAGGGCTGAGGGAATCAAAAACAGAGAACTGGGAGTGGGCGGTTATGTAAACGCCACTTTTTGCAGTCCACTTATCCAATAAATAAGCAACAGGTAGCAGCTGAGGCTGAATCAGGGCCTCTTGGATTCCTCTGATGCAGGAATGATAGAAATGCTGGAGACTTGCCAGATGCTGAAATGACTTAAAAAGGCAAGATTCATGCCTGAAAATAGCTCATCCCATTATTTACTTAAAATGTCCAAACAGCTCTTCCACAGTCCAGTGAGTTGGTTGTTATTTCTGCCAGTTGTATCAAAAGGTTCCAAGATACAAACCTGACATGCTCAGAGGTGAATGACTGGAAGCTCTTAAAGGTCAATTATAAGAAGACTGTTTGCATCATGATGTTGGGCAACATTGTGAGAGGCCAGAAAATCACCAAAATAAGCATATATGAATTTAGAGTGCTGGTTTGCTTCTGTTGACTCTTATTTGTGCTGAAAGAGTCGAGGAGAGGCAGTGAATGTAGCCACTGACTCAGCCATGAGTCATGATGCCAGTGTCTCAGAAATGAGCCTCCACTGATAGGATGTCAGAATTTAAAAAAACTCTGTTTATGAAAACAACATGCTGTGCATCAATATGAGTGTTTTGAACTGCTATTCAGTCATAGGTCATTAGGCTTGCTCATTATGAACTGCTGTTGGTAAATAATCAACTCCATTGATTGGTGCCTGGTCGATGGGGTTGCATGCTGCATGGCTCAATAAGCTGCTCAGTTTATTGAACTTTCAAAGACCTCTTCTGCACGAACACACTTAGATTTAAGTGCCACTTCTCTTATTTAAAGTCTGAAGCTCTGTTGTTGTGCAACAGGAAGTAAATGACCTTTTGAGAAAGCAGTTACAGAGTGATTATCTCCTGGCACAAAATATGGGTAAAAATCACAAGAAGTCATGCCTGGCAAATGCTGCTTTCACTGCACAGGAAAAACCAGAGATGAGCAGTCAGAATTAAATGATTACCTGATAAATCTAAATTGGTTACAAGCTGTTATAGTTATAGTTATATGGTTCAAAACAGGTTTAAATAAAATGTTAATTGTAAACAAAACTGAGCAAAAATTGAAAGTAAAAAATCTCCATGTCATGTCTCCAACAGTGAAGCATGGTAGTGGGAATGTCATTTCTAAGGGCACTGATCTGCTTCTCAGATTGTCCATGTATGTCATACTAATGATTCATCGTGATAATTTAAAACTCTTATTTCTGATACAGTCTAGGGTGCTAATAGGGAGAAAAAAGTAAATATTAAGGCAGATTATAGGTACCTTAATGAGTTTTACATTGATAATATTGCTATGGGGCACCTGGCTCCACAGTGGTGTGACAAATTTTATGTTTTGAAATAAAACAAAAAACATGCAATAGGTTTTATTGTTTAAAATCGTGTTTGCAGAATTAAAATGAAAATGTGAAGAATCTAAAAAAATTTGCTTTACATGAAAACCTGTTGAAATGTGAAAACTGCAAATTACATGGCAGTTAATATATGTCTTTCCTTACTCTGCAGCCTTGCTTATAACATACATGTAGCATGATACTGTACTTGTTTGAACTGCATGTGGACACAATCCAGCAGGTCTCCAGCCTCAACCTGTTCCTCTATTTAATTAAAGGAGAGCTGCAGATTTTCAGCCCGACCTTTCTGGTGATGCAGGAACAGAAAAGAAGTAATAAAATGGGACAAGATGTTTCTTCTTTGGACACTAAAAGGCTGAAATGATCCCCAAGGCTGTTTCTAAGACATCCACTGCTTCAAAGAACAGAACACATAAAAAAAATTTGTCAAGTCTTTCTGTTAACTGTATGTTGCTGATGTGTCTGCCCCATTTGGTTCCCAATAATCACCCTGTTGTGCTTGTTGTTTCACAACCCAGCAGGATAAAGGAGAGGAGGCAGTGGAGGGGCTCCCGTGCCCCACCAGCCCCGCGCCTCCTAACCAACCCCCTCCCCCTCGCCGCCCCACTCACCGCTGGCATGTCATCGCACGGCACTGGCTCCGCCAGACCCGCCGTCGGACCAGCGGGGTCATCCCGGTAACTACCAGAACAAGCAGAAACATTCTGAGTGCCAGTACACAAACCCAAACACACAAGATAGCTGAGAACAATAACTGAGATTCAAACAAGTATTTAGTATTCAAATATTTACATTAAATAATTCATCATATTATAATTCATTTAAATTTATGAGCTGATATTTATATATATTCATATTCAATTAAAGCTAGTGTTAATGCCATTTAGAAACATTCACTGGTCCCAGGTAAAACAGGTGGAATGGATAACAAAGACAAGACACTCTCTTTCTCTCTCTCTCTCTCCCTCTATGTATATATATGTATATATATATTCATATATATATCCAGATATATACATTTATTCACAGACTTCGATCATCCATTGTGCCACGGCAGCCCAGAAATTAGAATTTTGTGGTTAGTGAAAAAAAGCATACCAGACTGAAGCAACGTCTGTTACATAAACAAGTTTAAGTTTACTGTAGCAGATCTATAACATCACGCAATAAACCATTAAATAGGATTTTGTCTGATTCTGATGCACAGAAAGATTTCTGATCTTAATGATCCAGTTTTTCATGAACAGACACAAGTGGTTAAGACTTACAAACAAGATGCACTATTTTATTGTGCTAAGCTTTCCAGTTGCATGTAAGTTTAGGGTTCTTTCAGGTCTGACTGAAAGTGGCGGAGCGCACCGGCAAGAACATGATTTCAAATCAATTTATCATTTTCTATTGTAGTCTTTTAATAATTCATATAAACAGGGACTGATTTATAGAGGAGAAGGTAATATCCATGCTGGCTTCACCAGAAACCCCTAAAACCTCAGCCGAGGCTTTCTTAGTTTTAGCAGGTTCAGGAGTGTCCAGCTCTGTCCTTCGAAGGCCACAATCCTGCAGAATTTAGATTTCTCCATAAACCAACAAACTTGAATAGAAAAAGATCCATAAAAGGCAGACAGTGCATTTTTTGTTAAGGCTGCTGCGATAAACGCAGGTAAAAACAGTTGTCTTATTTTCAGGTTTAAAAATTAACTTTTAACCTGCAATACCAAACTGATTTGGTTGTAGAAATGTGATTTAGAGAATAAAACTAACTAGCTGAAATCAAACAAGTTATCAGAGTAATCAACCAGTTAAAATATTGTTGTCAACCTGGCTCTAACTCGCTACATTATTTTGCTGTATTCTGTTGATAACTGATTCATTAAACTGCTGTAGTTCTTTGCGGGCTACACCCACAAAACATGCTTCATAAGGGTAAAATGTGTGGCATATAGCTGTAAGTTTATCAACATGTGATGTTCCTGTTGCATTTGGCTGTTTTGCGTTCCTCAGAGGCAAATGAAAAACACAGCTGGACATGAAGTGCAATAAATTCTTTCTGGACACCTATGCTTTATATATTGAGGATCAACTTAATCAAATCTTTCCCTGATCCGCCTGGACCTGAAGACTTAATTTAGGGGAGCAGTGATTTAGTGTTGCTTCCAGGTGAATGAAAAAACATAGACATAAAAAAATAAAGAAATGAAAACCTTGAATGTAGGCCAGAAATCTGCATTCACACCACCAGACCACAGATAAAGAGATCAGATGCCAGAAATCCATCACAGCACCTTATCAACACACAGCCTTACACATTACAGTCTGTCAGGATTTCCGTGGCTAAAAGGCCCTCTTAAGACACAATTCCCATTGGTTTCAATGGTTAGTCTTTATAGTCTCTTCTGTCCTTGTTCTGAGCTACCACACACCCACAAGTTGCACTGACAGAAATGGGAGTTAAAAGATGGAGAAGAGTGCCACCTGCTGGTCCGACCACTGTACTGTCATCCCTGACGTTTTACCTCCAAAAAAAAAGACGCATCTGCATGAAGTCCACAGGGACTGAAGTTGCCCTTTTAGCTACAAATTTTGTCCTGAGATGAGAGATCCGATTATTAGACTTCTTCCCTTCAAACATCCAGCTCTGCTGGCCATGACACAGCCACATACAGGAGAAGTTTAACCACTCAATAAGGTCTTATTGTGACATACTCCTCTAAAGGGCAGCTTCAGATCTTGTTTTTGTGATGTGTTTCTCTTTCTTTTAGGTGTCCCTGGTCTGACTCCTGTCCTCGTTTTTTCTAGTCATCACTACTAATGAACTGAAATGTGAAATAATCCTTCCACCACTTTTTCTTTTGACTTCATGTGCCGTATCCATCTTTAATGCAGTTATATTTTCTTTCAGAAGTATCTAATGGAAATTCCCACCTGACTTCACAAACTAAGAGTTGTGCATGCCTAACAATGAAGAAATGTGAACACCATCTGTCCAGTTGTCCTGACATCTAACCTCACATGCATGTCTTTAATTCTTGTTTGATCCAGATATCCAGATGGTCTTGCTGTGCTTTAGGCTTTACAAAGGCAACAGAGCACAAATAAATGGTGTGTGCTGAAATAACACAGGTTGGGTTGAGTGAATTTGCATCAGGAAAAAAAAGGTTTGAAAATGTTTTTTAAATGCACATCAGTATGCATGTATTTATTAAAAGATCCTTTGTCATAACAAAAACATATTTTTTTAAAGGATGGGTTTACAGTTTTTATGCTTATCTTAAAACAGTAATCAGATCATTAAGGAACATCAAAATGTGACCAGTGGTTGATCAAATTTAGTCATTAAATGAAAATTAAAGATAACAAGATTGCAGCATTCTGAGCTTAACAATTGAGTTGCTTTATAATCATGTTTTTTACTGGATAATATCCTCATATATGGTTTATCATTGAAAGGTACAAAGAAAAATGGAGATCCGGTTTGTGGTTTGAGAAAAAAACTATAAAAAATATTCAAAAGGCAGCACAGTTCAAAATAACTACTGTTTGGGCAACAACACTGGTTTGTAGAGGGCAAAAACAGAACTGCAGGGAGGCTCTTTATATCTCCTGAGAAAAAGGTTTGTATAGTACAAAGCAGTATGATACAATATACTTCATTATACCTGTAGGGAAACGTGATGCAATGTAATACAGGAAAAACTCATTATATCATTATGAAAGGAAATGGTGACACAGAAGGACCTAAAACTGCTGACTTTTACCAGACTAAAGCAGGAAATTTCCCATGGTAGACTCTAATTAGCAGTCTACTTGTAAACTAGAACCAGGTGATGCAGCACAGAACCTTGCACGCTCAGCAGTATTTATTTATATGTCAGTATAAACTACTGACTTGGTAATATCTTAATCATTTGTTCTTTTTTCAACTAAATTAAGGGATTTGAAACGTGCTGAATTTTGTTATTTAACACACTACATTAAAATTGGGTATATTTAAGAAAAAGTTATGAAATTAAACTAACATATAAATTAGGAACATGGTGAATTAAGTCTTCAAATTATTTTAGAACTCTATTCTTTAGATTTATTGTCAAATTTCTTTATTGTGTACAAATTATTTGTGTAGTTATTTTATCTGTAAAACAATTATTGGAAATTAGAATTATTTGATTTAATACAAACTTAGGTTTTATGTTATTATTCCCCTAATTACATTTCATATTAATATTGGAGAGAGTCGGCTTGATTTTAAACATCTCAGGATGCTGCAACAGCACATTATAATACAATTAATTTGGTTCTACCTGTTACACTGGAAGCCTATTAGGAAAGGCTGCTTTCTGGACCATTTCAGACATGAAAATATGCTTGAATATCTGATTATGTGATTTTTTTAAGATATATTTGGGGCAAAAAAAGTGAATCTGTCCTTTTAACACACAATAACATCCATGTTCCCCAAAGATTGAGCAGCTCCCCAGCAAGATGTTCTCCAAGAGTTTAATCACTTCAAAATACTTGGAAAGCATTAAATCAGCTGTCACATTGATTGAAGTCAGTTTGTCACCTGTCATTGGCCTCAATTAGTTAAATTGTAGCAGTGATGGAGTCAGGGTGCCTTTTCTGGAGTCTGACAACCATCAGTGTGATGGTAAATGGAAAAAGATATTTCCATATTGTGTTTGGCCCAGCAAGGGGCACATCCCTGAGGGGGTGTCTCATTGCGAGGGGGATCTGGCTGCTGCACATTCTCATCCTGAATTTAAAAACACCATCTTTCCTCACATATTAACATTGATTTGCTCCAAGTTTCCCACATGTGCTTTAGCAATAAGTTTCTGGTTGTTGAAAAAGCAAAACAGTCAAAAGACTTGTTAAAGGGGGACTCCGTCAATGTTACCCATTGGTATTTGTTTAAAATGAACAAAGTCGTCAGATTAAGACAGAAGTATATTGATGCTACAGATGTCTCTAGTTTGTGGAAATTTATTTTTGTGTGAAAGAAAGATGAGCAGAGAGCTGAAACATGAAATTAGATGAACACTATATTTATTTTGATACTTCTTAACCCCATCTCAATCATATTTGGCACCATTTCTGAGACTTTTTGCTTCACTTTATGAAAAACTTTGCTCAAAACCCTGTTGTATACAGTCTGACATTTCTTATCAGCCTTGTGAGTCATAGAGCACCTTTTGTACCACAGCAACTCTGACATGTCACATAGTAATAAACCACAAATAAATACAAATTATTATTACTTATTCTTTTCCCACTTTGTTTAACGGTCAAATGAAGACAAGAGGATAGAAAAATATATAAATCTGTCCACTATTTCATGGGTAAGAGGTCAAAGATCTCAGTTCTCCCCCTTAGCCCTTAGCCCTATGCCTTCGCCTTTAAACAGTGTGAAAGCAAAGGTTCATTTTTTCAGCTCTATGGATTGAGACACCGTCTGTAAGACCCCTTCCCCTTAGCCCTTCCCCTCGGTCCAAAAGAGAATTGAGACATCTTTACCTCTCATGAATGCTCAAAACCAAGGGGAAGGGCTGAGGGGAAGGGGTCTTACAGATTCAGGAATTCAGGAATTAAGGGAGGAGAGTTGAGATTGGACCTTAGAAACTTTACTAATATTAGCCTAAAATTTGGTACATTAAGGTTATGGAGCTGTGAGAACTCCTTACCTTATTTAAGCCATAGTGCTAAAGGTTTGATTCTTAATAAAACAGTGTTGCAGGAAGCTGATGTAGGACATTGTTTGATCTAACGGGGGCACTGTGTTACTGAGTCATGGTGTACTTTTGCAGGATTAAAGGATTTTTCACCTTGGTACTCGAAGTCAGGCTCCTTTGACCTCTGTTGCATCAATTTCCAGTCATTAATATGGAAATTATATTTTTGCAAGTCCCCAATTTATGTAACGTAATGCCAGATATGCTGTATTACCCCTTTAAATAAGTATGTAAGAGGGAGAACCTTTTACACAAAGTGACGTTTTATACACCTGAAAGCAGCAGATGTTTAAATCGTGCATGGTGTGCTGGAGAGGTACTTCTGGGAAACTGCTTTTCTGTCGGTGGTTTGGACCTGCAATGCTCAGCTTTCAGCTCTAACAGCCTCAGCTCCAACAATGGGGGGAATGTCAGCTTATCTCCCTCCAATTTTAATGTTGACTCTCTGTCTTTTATCTGCTTGTCACTCTCTGCAGGAAAGCTGTGACCAGCTGATGCCGCCAGGTGACTGGAAGGTATGAGCTTACACACTTTCTCCTCTCTTGTACTGTATCCCTTCATCTGTCTTTGTCGTCCCTTTGTGCAGATAAGCTGTGACACCTGTGTGAGTTCAAAGATTGATTTATTAGTTCAAGGCAAGCTGAAGCTGCCACAGTGTAGAGCTGCTGGGTGGCATGCACACAAAGCTAAAAGATGAATATTTGAAACATTGGAATACAGGTTTTCTTGCAGTTTTGTAAATAGTGTGCATGTATGTTAGTTGAGATGCACCTCTAATCATTTGAGTCTGTGAGTTTCTCTGTGGGATTTGGATGTTTGTTACTACATCTGTGTCCTCTTTCAATTTGAGGATATGACATCTTGTTGCCTCAGAGATAACTCTAGTCGCCCTGCTTATACACAGATTTGCAGGATGTCTGTATTTTAAATCTTAAGAGCTTACAAAGATTTTCGGTGGTTCAAGGAAGATTTGGACTGCCTGTGCATCTGCTCTAAATTTAATTTGTGAAGGTTTTTGTTGAGAATGACGGCATCAAGTCTCAGATCTTTCAGTTAAATTCAATACCGTCCAATTCACTTTAATTTAGTTTTATTTTATTTGTTTTAGGACTCTGAAAGTTACCATGTTAATGCAAATTATTTGTAATTTTTTTAGATCGTGATGAATGCATGCACCATCAGCATAATTTCAGGAAGTGATGTGAGGACAGGTTGTGAAATAAATATAAACAAATAATAGCCCCCCCCACCAAGTTTAGCTTTAAAGATCTAGACCGAGGTGTTTTATCAACTAAGTTCTACAAATAATGCAGAGAGGGCGACTCAAACGGGCCATGAGTGAAGGAACAGAAAGTGTAAAACTTTAACTACAGTCATTACCAGGCTGTGCTGCATTTAAGGTAACTCAGAAATCTCTGCTTTAGCAATCTACCTCACACAGGGGCTACTACAAAATCAAGAAATAAATCAGGATTAATTATCTGTTTAGAATCTATGTAGGATTCCTATCATTAATAAAAGTTTCATAACGATAAATATCCAAGTAAACTTATATTCTACAATAAAATAGATCAAATAAAAGTTTTATATTTTTAGAAAATTAATACTTGATTAATCTTGAATTAACTCAGGAAACTGAGTTAACTCAGAATTGACTAACAACACTAATTTGTGCAGTAAAGCACCACTTCTCAAGAAAGTCTTCTTCCTGCACTTTAACAGACACATTACAATCATAATCCTATTAAGGGTAACTCCTTATATGATCCACATCAGTCCAAATGATTACAACTGTGTTCATATGAGCCAGTTTATGAAAAATAATTTTAACCTGACGCTGATCTCTCTCCACTTTATAAACATATTTTAATTTAATGAGCAATATTTCAATTGTTTTTTTCTTTTCTTTTTGATTATTTTCTTTTTGTATATAGTTTTTTCTTTTGTTTATTGGAAATCGATATATTCCTTAATTTAGTCATTCATTCTCTCTTTTCCTTACTTTCTCTAATAATGTCCTCTTGGGTTTCTTTATGAATCAGTGTGCATTCAAACAGGCCAGTGGTTCACTGTTGTGGAAAGCGGTGTGCAAAGCGAAACTCAGCTGGAAAGTCATGTTCAAGGCTGGATGAAGAAATTGTGAAGTTTAATATTTCAGCCTCGGATGCTACTGGGCAATGATGGCTCCAGGAATGTACGTAGTAAATGTCACTGTGCCATCAAGACAACTCAGAAACACATTTCTACAAGGTCACAAAGTTATGCTTTTATATTTTAATCTTTGAAATTATACTTCTTTTTCATAGTTTTGTCATGTTCTTTTCATGGCTTCTAAAGGTAACACAGCAGCCTTCTAAACCTGGAAATTCAAACATTCCTGTGTACAGTCCCATTTCACTGCTTTGCTTTACACGCCTTTGATGTGTAATGCTTTTGAATGTAACATCAAAGACGGAGGTTCTGCATGTATTTCAGACAACAGACACACTTTGATCAAAATTAGTTCATAAGATTGTTGGATGATTGTGGACGTATGTAAGTTTTAAACCAAACCAAACATCGTCACTCTCCTCAGCCAAAAGCTGTTAGTGGCTAATAGCATACAGTAGGAGTTTTAATACAATTACATCTATTAATTGTTCACAGATGTCACAGATGTCCACAGCTAAAAGATGGTGGTAATGCTGATCAGTTGGATCAGTCAGTTGCAATCAAACCTCAACCACTGTTAGACTTCAAACTTGAAACAACTAATTGGAGGAGAAGTAGTTTAAAGTTTCTTTAATCATTACACAATTAGTTTCATAAGTCCTCATCATAACTTCACACTTTCAGCACCATGTGCTGACAGGAGCAATGAGTCACTTTCCACGAAACACCTCTTTTTCATCCCTGTTTTTACACTTCAGACTGACACAGGTCTCCCATGATAACGCTGTGTTGATTCTCAGCTCCAAGAGAGATACAGGTTTTTTAAATATAGGAAGAGTTGAAGTGTAATAATGATAAAGTACAGAGAATCTTTCATTATCTGCTCTAAAACTGGAGATGTTCATGCTGGTAACAATGAAACTCTCAAATTAGGAAACATATTCTTTTGTTCCTCTAGCTTAAGGGATATGATTTTTCCACGGTTCTTGTGCTTCTGATGAAAGATATCTCACACCTTCTAGCTATTTTTAATGTGCTGTTTTATGCAGCACACGAACAATCACCAGATAAAGGATGTGTTTTTTTTAGATTACACCATCTATGCTGCTCATCTTTTTTCTATGAGAGTCACAGTTTGTTAGTAAAGCATGAACATTTTTGTTGGGACTCAGAATACACTCCTGCCTAACCAGTGTAGATCCAAAAATGAATAAATGTCTTCATGGGGTCTATTTGTGGCAAGTGTTTAGAAATCTTATTTATCTTATCATTTTACCGTTTGTATGCAATCTTTGTGAAACTTTTGCATCTTTTTATTCCTGCTTCTGTCTTTATATAGCTTAGTTTTGTCTCACTGTGGTTACTGTAGAGAATCTACTGTATCTTGTGTTTTTGTAATTATTCAAGGCTTTTTTGCATTTTCCTTTGTGCAGCATCTCTTTGTAGATCATTTCCATATTTTGTGTTCATTTGGGATCTTTTTCTCCTCGCAGTTCTGCCTTTGTGGTTTGTTTATTCCTTTCTGATTGTTATGCATCATTCTGTAACTTTCCACAATTAGTTTTCTTTTGGTCTTTTTGCAGTTCGTTTAGTCTCTTTTTAAAAATTCATATTTGTTATACATGTTGAAAAGTGAAGATTCTTAAGATTTGAATAATGTAGACCATTCTAGGCTACAATCACAACTGTAGATTCAACAGTTATTTCTGACCAGTCGTCAGTGCAATTTGTCTTTAAAGCCTTTCTGTGCTCCGGTTGCAGATGATCTCTGTTGCATCAGCGAGGGTTCAGTAAAAGTGGCCCAGTACACAAGTCTTTTATTCAGAAAAAAAAAATTTGTTTTAAAGAGTTAAAGGAATAAACAAACAACTGACTCAGTTGGTTTGGTTGTAGGTCTTGTTAAAATGATCTGACAGGTTATTTCAGGCTCATTTCCTGCTGCCACAGGTTATTGATCTACTAATAATTGATCAGATTCTCTTTGGCACTCCAGTGTTCGACTTGCTGTTCAACTCGTTGCCATTGTAAGAAAGCTTCTTTCAAAAGACCAGCTGCATATTGTTACTCATAGCACATCTGGGAAAATGGAAAACGTGGAAAACGTATAAAAATACTTCTGCATTGTCATGTGTGATTGCTTGCAGTACAAATATGAGGTAATAGGGTACAGATCTGTGTGTTGAACCAGGGAAACGTGTAAAACCTGCAGGAGAGTTTGAGATCTCCTGTATGTTTGTCTGACCAACAATGGGAAAGATCCCTGTGATTGAAAAAATGTGATCATTTGCTTTTAATCAATCTTTCTCAAGCTTTACCCAGTCCTTTTCTGATTGAAAAGATAGCTGGAATTATGGAGGTTAGCTCTGATGTAAGAGTTGAACAGATTTAAGACCCCAACCTTTTATACTGATGCAGTTCATAAATACGGTGCTTGTAATAATTATTGTACTATGAAAACATCATTACAGAGATTTTTTGATCTACTTTTGTAATAAATAGTCATGAATGGTGGATATTTTGTGTTGCACACTAAGAAATTGAGTGATATGAGGAACCAAAAAAGCCAAAAAACTTATTTGGCTTCTTGAAATTCAAAGTCTGATGCATTGTGAACAAAAGCTGACAGCTGTGACTGCGACTGTTGTGGTTTATTTGTTTAACAAGATGGAAGTGGATGGTTTACAGGCAGATACTGTAAAGCTGCCCAAAAAGAGAAAGACAGAGGTAAAATGAAAATACAGCACATATTTGAGTCCTCAGTTTCATCTTCACTTCAGTTTCCATCATGCACATCCAATGCAGATTGTATGTTTAAAGCAGATGGGGCGGTGCCGAATCAGCAGGGAGAGAGTTAATCTCCAGTGTAGAGGGGAAAGGGGGACAAAGTCAAAGAGGGAGAGGAAGGGAAGGGGCACTGAGTGCATTTCAGTCAGCATGCTGAGCGTTCTGTCAGCAGGAAACGGGGATAGATCGGGTGAGAAAAGCAGAGACAGAATGAGAGAAAAGGGGGGATGGGGTTTTAGAGGTAGGACAAAGGGGTGGGTGATGAATGACAACACAGAGCAGAGAGGAGAATCTGCAGTCAGCAGACACCATCAGAGCTGTGTGGAAGCACACGTACGCTTTTCACTTACAACATTAATATTGCATCTTTCTCCAGCTGGAGATACACAACATAAGTTCAGGGTTCATTCAGCATCCCTGAAGAGCTTACCTAACCTAAAAATATGTTTGTGTCGCCCTCAGTAGATCCATTTTTCAGCAGACTTTAGGTTTTGGCTTCATTTATCACCTCATCTTCAGCTAAACAGAGAACCATTTTCCGGAGCGAAATTAACCAGGTCCCATTTTCATATAAAGGAACAAAAACAAACATGAAAGATTTCAGTGTCATCACTAAAAACACTTTTAAATTCAGATTGAGCTCCAGAATCTTTGAAAACAAACTGTTTAGTTGGCAGAAACTGCTCATGCGGTTACATAAATGATTGTTAACAGCCTGAATGAGTCCACCTATTGTCCTTCCATTGGAACCGTGAGCGACTTCTGAAGACACGAGTGCTCAGAACCCTTGGTGTCACTTTGCAACTAGACACTGCCGTCCTGGCAAGGTTGTCTGGTTGTCCCTTAACCTCTGAAATATGTGTCATGAGACAGATGTGTCTGTTACAGCATGCATCTCTGCAGTGACCAAGAAAAGGAAGGAGATCCTTGTTACAAACAGCAACTGAATCATACAATGTTATAAATCAAACAAAAGTGCTAAAGTGGATTTTAAAATTCAGCCAAACACATGGAACACACGTCTGCTGGCTCCAAGCCTGCTTTATTCCTCAGAAATAAAAACAGCCACTTGTAAACGCTCTTCAAAGTTAACATGCAGATGTTGCAAATGAAAAACCTCAGGATGTGACAGGGCAGCGGCCAGAAGGCTTCATGAGTACAGCCATTACTTTAAAGGTGTCATAACCTGATATTCTACATACACAATCGCCATGAAGTCGTCCTCAAATTAATGTTTAGTATTTGTTAAAGTGAAAAAAGTGTACAAAAGTGGTTATTTTGACCCC
>JAVQJG010276549.1:0-10209 GCA_036024015.1 Craterocephalus amniculus
TGATTTTTAGCTTTTTAATAAAGCTTTTAACTGACTTTTAATACTGCCCTCCTGTCTCCATCCCTCCAGCAGCGCCCGGTATCAGTTGTTTTAGCGGACCCTGTCTCTCGGCCGCGACAATAGCATAGTCACAACAATGTTTGCATTAACAGATTTGGTATCAGCAAATATCAGTATCAGCCGATATCTAATTCTCAGGTATTGGTATCGGATCGGAGATGCTGTGCATCCCTAATTGGTATGCATGTAATGGGGATAATGGTGCACTTATATTTCAAATCAGCAATTTGCTGCTAATTTGGGCTTTCTATATATTTTAAAAATATTTAATTGAAGACATCTTGAAATTTAATCATAGAAATCAGATTGAGAAGTTACTCTTTAGTGACACATTTTAGAGTCTAGAAAGTGAACTTAATTCATTCTATTTGATAAGATTTAAGTCATGAAAAGTTTTTAATCAAAACAGGGATTTCTCAAAGACAACATGGGAGAGTAAAAGGTCCCATTTTTTAAAGAGGGTTTTATTATGGGACACAGTAAGTTTAACATAATAGAAAGTTCATTAAAATGACTTTTCCTTTAAGTTTAATATTATATAAGTTTAATAAGTTTAATTAAGTACATGCATATACTGCAGCTTACAAGTTTCTTGTAGATTTCACTTTAGTCTGAGTAAAAATAGACTTTTCAAAGTGCCTCTTAACTATAATGAAAAAAGAAAGCAATCATTATATACTTATGAGCTGATTGGTCTACTTAAGTTATATTGCATTCATTATTTATCAGCAGTAAATGACTCATTAATGCTTTACCACATTTTATTGACTTTTAAAACCAGCTTCAGATTTTATCTAGTTTGTTGCTGTGGCTGTACATGAGTCCAGAATGAAGTCTGACTCTGGCATGAGGAATGTTAAGGTGGAGGCTAATGAAGGTTGACTGGGTGAAAGAGCAGAATGGCGCCAGAGAGCTCGCCTGGCTTCCGCCCCTCCAGGGAATCACAAAAGACCTGCAAGGAGAAGAGATCATGGCCCTGCCAATCCCTGATACCCTCTGAAAAGGACAGACATTGTCTGTTCTGTGCTCTGATGCCTGAAAATAAGCATTCCTCTGAGTAATTTGAGCTGCTGCGTGTGGCATGGAAGGAAAAAAAAAGAGTAACAGGTGAAGTAAGGTTATTGTTGGCAGATTAAAAAAGATTCTTTCAGCTGAAACCTTTTAAGACATTAATCTGCACTGTTAGGCACCCTACATAAAAAAGCAAACATAAAAAACGTAAAGTGAATGGCATAAGATCTATTTCTTGAGATTCTTCATTTTGTGACAAAGCACAACCTCCATCAAAGGTTGCCATTTAACACTGTAGTAAATTATTTGAATAACAGGTTTTAATTTAACAACAAAATCTGTGTACCATCTTTAGCCAAACATTAAACCAGAAAACCCCTCTGCATTCAGCTCTATAGGTGTAAGTTCAGATAGGAGTAGGAATGGACCAACAATGTATTTTTAAACCAAATACAAGTACTTATATTTGAATACATGAGTACAGGTATGAGTACTAATAAATCCCATAAAACTTTGCATGAATAAAGTGCACCAAAATGTCAGATGGGACGACTGAGCGCTTAGTTGGGCAAAGTGGTGGATCTAGACAATATAGTACATGGGGTGGCAATGGAGGTGTAAGAAGTCTGCACAGGGTGGAATTAGCTGGATTTACATGGAGCACTTTTGATCCGGTATTGAGCACCGTTTGGCATAAGTGAATGTAAACTCCTCAGTTTATCTGATTGGCTGTGATTGGAATGACTTTTCGATCTGATCAAATAGGAAGGTTTAAACCTGTGATAAATGATCTGCTCATGCTTGAACCTCACTTGGGTTAAAGTACAGGAAGGGTTTTCCTGGGAATCGGATCAGGAAGACTGAACTAAACTGTAAAACTCATCTAACGTATAGGACAGATATGAGTCATGATTCTGTGCAGCAAAACAGCTCGAAACATCTAAATCTGGAGCTTCTGCAATAACTAGGGCAACTAAATCACTCAGGTGATATGTAGGCCCATATCCAGGGCTTGACATTAATATTTTTGCTCACCAGCCACGGTGGCTAGTGGTTTTCAAAACTTACTAGCCACTCAGCATTTTCACTAGCCACAACTTCGTTGTTGGAAAATGATGTTCAATAATTGTTAAACTAACTATGGTGTGCTTAAGTTTACTAGAACTAGATTTACAACCTTTTGTCAACTGTGTTTTAATGCAATTTTTTTTTTCAAAAGGCCTACTATTTTTCCTTTTGTGCAGGTGGAACTTGCCTACCATGTGCGTCATGCTGCAAACCATGACACATGCTAAATCCTCGTTTAAATAGGCATGTCTCCGACACTTTGCACCCGCTGTCATTTGTGTGAGCAATCTTAGTAGATCACGTAATAAACGTGGTCCCGCCCTACATGCTAAATTCTACATTCCAGATGCTAATTAGTACACGCAAATTGAGATCTTAGTAGATATGACCCATAGTGAGAATTGGAATAATCTAATATAGTGTCAATGTTTGTCTGTTATAAGATTTGCATCAAGTTAAGTTTATATCAGAATCATGAGCTTCAGATATATGACCTGATTACACACCTACATATTTTTACTGAAAACATGTTAATTCAATTCACTTCAGCCTTTTTTGTATAGCACAAATTAACAGCAATGCCATTCCACTCCAGACAAAATGTTGCATCATTATGTGTCATCTCATTTCTGCACTGGAATTCAGACAGAGAATAAAAACACTGTGTGGTCCAGCTGGAATAAAGGATGGATGCATTTTCATTATTGTCAAGCCGTTTTTTTTTAATTTACATCTCACATTTAAGATGAAACCTGGTGTATTGATCAAGTGATTGCTGATACTAATCACACAGAAGGGTTACTCAAGGCAATGAAAGGCAAGGCAGGTTTATTTGTGTAGCACCTTCCATGTACATGACAATTCAAGGTACTGTATACAAACATTAAAAACATTACATCAGGGTGCAGAAAGCAATAAAAAAGAATCAATAACAAAAGTAAAATCACAAAATAAGAAAAAGAAAGAAAGAAAGAAACCCTGAGAGAGAAAAAAAGTTTCAGCAGACCAGCAGCTTTCTGGGAATTTATACCACATGTGAGGAACATAAAAACTAAATGCTGCCTCTATGTTTCGTTTTGACTGAAAGTAGACCTGATCCTGATGACCTGAGGGATATAGTTGCTTCATAACAAACAAAAAGATACTGAATAAGTCATTCAGTGCTTTGTAAACTAACAGCGGAATTTTGAAGTTGGTTCTTGTCCATGACTGGAGTTTTATGATCTACTTTCCTGGTCTTAGTGAGGACTCGAGCAGCAGCATTCTGGACTAACTGCAGCTGTCTGATGGACTTTTTAGGGAGACCTGTAAGGACAGCATTACAGTTTTCCAGCCTACTAAAAATAAAAGCATTGACACATTTTTCTAAATTCTGTGGAGACATTAGACCTTTAATACGTGATTTGTTCTTGAAGTGATAATATGCTGACTTCACAACTGTCTTAATATGGTCACTGAAGTCCAGGTCTGAGTCCATGACTACACCCAGGTTTCTGGCTCTGTTGGTGGTTTCTAACTTATCCGTCTAAAGTGAAGTGCAGACTTTTGATCTTTCTTCTTTGGTTCTAAAGACTATGATTTCAGTTTTGTCTTCATTTAACTGAATAAAGTTGTGACACATCTAGTATTATCTAATATGCATTTAATTATCTAATCAAATGCATCTGAGCTACATCTTATGTAGAGCTGTGTGTCATCAACATAGCTATGGTAACATTTTGTTGTTTTTTATCATTTGAGCGATTGGGAACATGTAAATGAACAGCAGGGGCCCTGCAATGGAGCCTTGGGGAACTCCACAGGTCATTTCAGTTTGCTCAGATTTATAGTTACCTAGTGTATAGACACAAAATAGTCCCTGTCTTTAAGGTAGGACTCAATCCAGTTAATTGTTGAAGCTCTGAGCTTTTTTTCAGATGTAAACTCTTCTGAAACTCCTTTCCTGATTATGAAAACTAGCTTCCTAAGGATATATGCTCAATCAAATTGCACACAAAATAGTCATTTTAATAGTCTTTTGTGTAATTCAGCAGACAGCAGCTCAGGCGAAAGATGGAAAGAGATGGAGATTTACAGAGTGCCTACACCACAGTGCTGTGCTTTGAGGTGGAAGACTTTCCCTTTTCAGCTAGACACCACAGTAATGGGAGAACAAGGTGGTCCTTAGCTGAAATCAGTTTCTGTTGGCACAGCTGGCCGCTGAAAGAGTGGATGTAGCTTCTGCTGGATGCATCCAATCTTTGAGGCTTCTCTTACTGTAAAATCCTATTTTTTCTCTCTTTCAGTTTTGCAATTGTATTTTGCTATCTACACCGAAAAGAATGATTCGAACAACCATTGTCAGTGAAGGAGTGGGCTACGATTGAAAGATGAACATGAGGGATATTTTTATGGTCCTCTACCATTGTGACAAAACATCTATATATTTTGACTTGCAGTGCTGACATAATGTGTCAATTTGTCCGACAGTCACTCCATAAACTAAGAGGCACGTGGCTTGTTTATTAATTTAGACACAGACCATCATTACATTCCCACAATCAAATGCAGGCTTTTATACCCTCCAGTTGCAGGCAATTAACTGGGAAAACCCGTTGAGGTGGGGCTAGAATACAGTAAAGATAAAATATCAACCAGATAAGCTATCTAAAAACAACAACATATTAACGAACAGCCATGGCGTTGTGCTGAACTGTAAGACTGTACGTTTTGCCTAATGAGTTTAGAGTTTTGAGAATACAATATCCTGTTTTAAGAAAAAAACTGTAACCAAGGACAATTCGATTAATCACGATCAAATATTTTGAATGACTTACAGTGGTACTTTTAACATCTATCAAAGTAGACATGTAATTAGGATATTTGTAGGATTGCTGGGAGTTATCTTTCTAGAAGAAATCAATATCTAAAAGGCCCTAAATGCTTCTCAGTCAAGCCAAATAGTGATCCGCATTTTCTTAGCAAGACATTCTTCCACTGTTACTATATAGTTTGGCATTGTTTTGCTAAAATGAATTAGAAATTTACTTAGAAGGAAAAAGAACATCTGCACTGTACACATATTGCTTTAGATTGTGAATACATCCATAGTATACAACTGACATGTTTCCAGAGTGTGCATGTTACCAATGCTAAGGAGCTTGAACACTGAGAGCATCAGTATTTGGCTCCTGTTATATAGGATTTTGTTTTTGCATGGTAGAATTTTATCTTTGATTTACCGGTTGCAGAGAAGAGCTGTATTCAATCAAAATGGTTTTGCAAAGTATTCCTGACCCCAGTCAGTGATTGCTAACGGAACTTCCTCAAGACCAGAGCTATGCAATTTCTGGTCATCATCCTTGCAATTCACATAGAGGTGCATCCTTCCTATTTATTTCTCAGAGAAACACTTTGGGGTCTCGTTCTATACCCAGTCATATTATTGACATACTGTTTTTGCCTAACTTATTAATGCAGGTTATTTTGATTTCAACAAAATAAAAATAAATCTAATTACAGACAAGGAATCATTTTAAATAAGCATGCAGTTCGTGGGCCAGAGCCCAAAATTTTACAAGTCGGTACTAGTCATGGTGACAAAACATACTTATGATTTTTTAAAAGAATGTCTATAGTTGATATTTTGATATGACGACCCTTCCTGACTGGCAGCTGTATCATAGCTATCGGCTCATAAAGTTCCCCACACCCCTTTAGATGATGACATCTAGATGCTGGTGCAGCCAGTTGAGTTAAGTAAACAGTGCACCTATTTATTTACCACTTTTACATAATATGGTTAACAAAATTAACATCAGTATCACCACATGGTTTTTGGGCCAACCACGCCCCAGAAACGACTTCCTGTTTATTTACTTAGAAAGTTAAATGTTTACTGGATCAGAACCCTTGTGTTTGAGCTGTGTTTTTAGATTTCAAAAAGACGTTTGACACAGTGAACCACAAAATTTTCTTGACTGAACTTTCATATTTCAGTTTTTCTATGGATGCCTGGTTCTGGTTCGAGACATATCTGGCAAAAAGAACACAAAGTGACAGCATAGATGGTGTTAAATTCTCTTATCACAACTATAAAGTCGGTGTCCCACAGGGATCTGTCCTGACCTTTACTACTCTCTTTATATGAATGACATCCCTGATGTTTGCCCTGAATTTAATTAAGTGATGGATGCAGATGATGCTGTACTCTTTGCTTAGGGGAAAGATGCTAAACCAGCTGCAGTTGAATTGTGAAATATGTTTAATTAAGGTTAAAAGTTGACTAAGAAATGCTTGTCCTCGCCAACAAACAATTATTTAAACCAAGCAGATCTTTGATATTTTTGGATGGACAGGGCTTGGAGCTGGTCACCCCTTTTAAATATCTTGGTATTATTCTGGACTCCAGTCTCACATTAAGAACACACATTAAAAAGGAACTCAAACAGTAAACGTAAACTTACAAAAAATTCAAACACATCAGACTTTTTACAACACCTAAAGCGGCTAAATCCTTTCTGAACTGCATGGTTTTTTCACACACTCAGTATGTGTTACAATCTGGGGTTTTGCAGGTGTCGCCACACTTGAAGTCATCGACCGGCTCTATAAAAGGAAGTATTTGGCAGGAAGTGATTTTATGACCACATCCGTCCAATTTTAGCAAGGCATAACCTGTAAAATTTGTAAAACCTTTAATTATTCAAAAAGCGACTGTTTCAATGATGAATCTTTGAATGATCTGGCCCCATCACCACTTGAGGAGAATTTATTAAAGAGTGTAATGGTAACAGTACCAGGTTAGAGGTGACTGTGAAATTCAGGTCAGATGCTCAGCATTTGCATAAAATATTCTATGAGCTGGAATAGTTTACCTGTTGCTACCGGAGTCAACTCCTCATATAGCTCTTCTAACAAAAAAACAAAACAAAGAAAACTCCACCCTCATCCACCGTTCCACCTCTGGGTGGCTGTTCATCTCCAGCTCTGGTTCTCTACCTGGGAGTTTAAGGGTCCTATACAGTATCTTAGCTGTTATAAGGACTGCACTCTTCTGGATGGAGATGTCTGATGTTTCTCCAGGTATCTCTTGGACCCACTTCTCCAGCATGGTGACTATGCGTACTACTGTTGCTTTCACCCTCCAGGCCTTCTCCAGTTCTTCCTTGAGGCTTTGGTTTCTTTGGGAGTTTCTCATGCTCCTTTTTCCTGATATTTCCATCATTGGGGATGGATATATCGATCACTACAGTATTCCTCTGCTGTTCATCCATGATCGCCATTTAATCATTTGGATCTGGAAGTCCCAGATGATCTCAGCCCTCTCATTCTCCACAACCTTGGGAGGTGTTCACCACTGGGACTTAGGGATCTGCAGTAGGGGTGTCGCGGTTAAGGAATTTCCTCTGCGGTGTTGAATGTTTTCTCAACAGCGCAGTATGAGCTGTCACCGCACACAATTAAAAAATAAATAAATAAAATAAAAACAGATCTATTCATCAACATTACACAATCCTGATTTCATCGAAGGTTACAGTGTTGTTTTTTGCTGTCCTGGTTTTAGTTTCAGGACGTTCTCAGATCAGGTGGAGGGTTTCATTGATGCAGCAGCAGCAGGAGACGACGTGTGCTGCAACTTCTAATGTTAAACTGCATGGTAATTATATAGATGCGAGGTTGGTGCTCCATGTATTCTTTACCTGCCTTGAGGTGCTGGATTGTTTCAGGGGGTTCTTTGCACAGTCTGCACCTGAGGTCCTGCCTGGTCTGGTAGATCTGGGCCACGATAGCCTTGGTGCTCAGGGCTTGCACCTGTGCTGCCATTATTAGTGCCTCTGTCCTTCAGTCCAGTCCTTTCTAGCCATTGGTAGGACTTGTTCATATCGGCCGCTTTGGTGATCTGTCAGTGGTACATCCCATGCAGTGTTTTTTCCTCCCATGATGGTTTTTCCACCACGTCCTGAGTCCATTATCTGAGACATTCACCAAGTGCTTCATCCCTTGGTGCCTTCTGCCTAATGTATTCATGGGGCTTGTATGTTTCATCTTGGATAGTGGTCTTGATCCTCATTAGACCTCTGCCTCCTGGAAACCTCCATGCATGATGAGCAGCTTCTGTTTACACATCTGTGGTCTGAACTTCCTCCTTTGGTCAGCTTGTTATCCCAGCAGAGTATCTGATCAGGCCTATGCAGAACAGCAGCGGGGATGTTGTATATGCAACATCTGATGGAGATTGTGCAATTGGCATCCAGGGTGGTCTACCACGGCCTCATTGAGTTTGCAATGAAGGTCCTGAGACTGCTGTTGACCTTGTACAGCTTCAGACACTCTAGGATCCATGTGTGGCATTTAGTCATAGGCCTTCCAGTAGTCAATCCAGGCAGTGCACGGGTTTGTCTGTCTGGTTTTGCAGTCTCTTGCAGCAGCTCTGTCAACCAGCAGCTGGTGTTTGACTCGTCTGGTTCCCTTGCCAATGCCTTTCTCTGTCTCTACCATGAATTGATCCATGTGCACATTTACCTTAGCTGCTACTATGCCTGACAGAAGCTTCAATGTCATGGAGAGGCAGGTTATTGGCCAATAGTTGGATTGGTCTGATCCCTTGTGGGGGTCTTTCAGTATCAGGACAGAGTGTCCCTTGGTAAACCATTCAGGGTTTGGTTCATTTGTACTGTTAGGTACTCATGGACTGAAGTCAGCCTCTTTAACCAGAAGGCATCGATCATGTAAGGGCCAGGTGCCGACCAAACTTCATACCTAAGATTATATGCTGGAGATCTGCCACCGTTATGGTAACTGGACCTTGTTCAGGGAGGGAGCTGTAGTCTGCTCTAAGTTATTTTAACCACACACATACTCAGGTATGTATAATATGTCTGTTTTTATGCGTGTAGGCGTAAATGTGTGCATATGTGTTTCCACACATACACCCAGATATTGACCCATTTTAGAATTTAAGTTTAACTGGTATCGCGATTTGACCTGAGCCAAATTTAACTGGGACACTGACATTAAAGTTATGATGAGAGGATTTGACATTGTGTTATATTTATAAAATATGACTCGAACCCAAACCAGGCATCAATAGAAAAACTGAAATATGTAAGTTTAGTCAAGAGAATTTGGGAGAATTTGGTGGTTCACTTTGTCAAATGCCTTTTTGAAATCTAATAACACAGCTCAAACACAAGGGTTCTGATCCAGTAAACATTTAACTTTCTCAGTAAATAAACAGGAAGCCGTTTCTGGGGCGTGGTTGGCCCAGCAACCATGTGGTTATACTGATGTAAATTTTGATACCATATTGCTGCACCATCTAGATGTTATTTTCTAAAGGGGGATTGGGGGAATTTATGAGCCGATAACCATGATACAGCTGCCACTATGGAAAGGTTATCATACCTGCACCAAAATATCAACTACAGACATGAGATTTTCAAAAATCATAAGTACGTTTCATCACCATAACTGGTACTGATAACTGGTCTGGCCCATGGACTAATGCAGCCCACAGGTTGTTGTAACTGTAGCTGTTTTGATATGAGCAGGGTATGGAATAATAGGATGGCTTGGATGCTTGTTTCCAAACACAAGTTAATAATTAATCTATCTGCCTTTGCTTGAAATGTAGGAGCACCTTCAAAATTCCATCTCAATTACAAAGGTCTCCCCCAGGTGATTCTTTCACATACATTTTTTAACATGTTAAAGGGCTAACAGCACGGTTTTTTTTTTGTTTTCTTTTATGTTTTCTGGTTTATCAGCAGTTTCGTTGTGATGTATTATCACCTTGAACATCACACAAATCTCAAAAGGGGTACATGCATGTTTTAGTATTTTTATTATAAAAACTTCGCTTTTTTAGTAGAATTTAACTCTTGCTTTATTATTACTAGCAAAGTTTTCTGGCATCATTTTTATTCTCTTGTTTGTTTTCAACCATTAAGCAAATCTGTTCCAGATCATGGTCTATTTAGAAGTTAATTTATTCATCATGTATTTATTGTCTCTAATGTCTGCACTAAGAAAAAAGCTAAGGATTGTATTTAGCAAATTGAAAAATAAAGAAACAGTAAGCAGTCATTA
>JAVQJG010276567.1:0-14540 GCA_036024015.1 Craterocephalus amniculus
ATTAATTACAATCAATTAAATTTTATTATCATAAATTATAAAATTGTTTTACTTATTATAGAGTTTAGTATTGACTTAAAACATCAAAAAGTTTCCCCTTACAAAAAGTTAACTTTTTATTCATATGTCCCCATAGAAATGTTTCAGTGTTTCAAATATTAAACTTACATTGTTTGTTTAAAATATTGTTTCAAGATAAGACAATTATATATAAAAAAAACTATCCAAAATACAGCATCTGGTATTATAGTTTTAGGGGTTCATGAAGGCACATGGCTTGTGCACAGGGGTAACAGGAACATCTGTGATGATGAACAATCAACCGGTTTTCAAACAGTTAATGTTGCCATCCAGAATACATTTTTTGGGATGGCCACGTTTATTTCAGTAAGTCGCTCCTTATTTCATCAAGGTACTACTTAATCATATTCCATATCCCTGTGGCTTTTGGATCAAACATTTGGGAAACTACACTGACCTGCTTGCAACCCAGATCTGAGACCTTGAAAACATTTGATGCATTATGAAAAGAAAAGACAGACAGAACTGTTGACTAAAAATAAGATCCTATGAAGAAAAAGTGATGAGGGACTATATCTTAGCACTAAAGAAATTTCCTTCTGTTCCCAGTCAGAGCATTGTTGAAACATACTGCTGATATCACATTCAATCATGTTTTTCTTAAAACATTAATTGTGCTATAAAGTGCTACAAAGCCCAAGCCCATTCTAAAAACTCTTAAATATTTTATTATTTATTATATTATTATTATATCATATTAAAATTAAATATTCCTTTATTATGATATTTAGAGCTTAGGACTTTGAAAATTGATCTGTGTATGTCTACAAATATTTTGATAGCGTTGTATATGTTGCAAATATATATTTAATGGAACATTGATTTAATATCAAAGTGAAGAATTTCAAGTGAAACACTGACTCCGTTAAGTCATCGATGATCTTCTGCTTCTCATTGATTTCATCTCGGAGGCAGCCAAGCTGCTTGGTGTGCACCTCACGGTGTGACTCCATCTGCTGTTCTAGAGCCCTCTGAAGTATCACCAACGAGAAAGAAAAAAAAGGGAGACAGATAAAGTATAGACTGACAGTGAAGAGGGAGAGTGGCACAAGATGGGAACAAAGGAGAACAAAATGACTAAATATCAAGGGAAAGAAATTACACACACCAGTGCACATGTGGATACTAAGGGCCACGTGGGAATTGAACACACAATACCGAATGTCAATACACTGCCACTGAAAATGATGTGAGACTCAGCTGATAAAATGTGGAACATGTTGCCTGGAAACGCAAACACTGGCGTGCAAAAATAATCACATGAACGCAAATAAGAGCACATAATGAAAACCACAAATACTGCCGGCTGTAGAGGAAGGTTCAACAGCATAAACAACATCCTATTAATTCTGTTCGGAAAATTGGACCTATATTTTTCAAAAACCTTGTATCCTTACCGGTAATATTTACACTTTCACTTTAACTATTGACCGTAAAGTGTTTTTTTTTTTCCATGATAAAATGACTTTTATCAATTTGCTATCAAATAACCAATAACCAGAAAAACCTGCAGCCCAGACTGTACATGTAGAAAAATGCTTTTAACAGAAAATTACAGAAACTCCAACAATAATCAGCTTCGGTGCTATTAGGGACAAAAAATTTTGATGTCCACCTCACACTTTTGTAAATATTTAACATAATTTCAGCCTTTATGATGAACCAGCTACTAGCTGTAGCTTCATGCCTTCATGTGTCCAAAACCCCAAACCAAATACTGCTAAAAATGTTAAACTTTTTTCCTTCAGATTTGTGTCTTTTCTAAGGTGTTGCCCTGGAAACACTTTTGCACTGGAACCATGCACATCACACTGGATGTGATGGACAACTGGGAATGACAAACATGCATAAGCACACTTGTAGAGGTGGTAATAAGCAGGCAAATACCCTAAATTGCTCTCACTGTTGTCATAGTTACCTTTATATCACTGGAATCCCTGATCGACATGTGATTTTCTCCCCTGGTAACCTCTGACATGCTTTCTGAAACACACATTTTTTTTTCAGCAAGAGACAGAAAAGATAGGTGTGAGAGAAACAAACATGTAGGGAGTGAAAGGACTTTGACAGTGTGTTACTGTGTGCAGTGTAACACACTGACACTGAAGAGAGAGGTGAGTGTGACCTGACTTTGATAGCTCTGCATTAACAGCTTTTCATATTGGTGGAGGTCAGTGTGATCTTTAGTCCCTCCCTGGGTGAGAAGGTATCTGTTTGTAAAATTACATGTGTTGTGTTATGCCAGGAACTCAGTGCTAAACGCTGTTCTCTGAGACTGGATGGTGGAATGACCGAGCTCTGATCTTTCCACCAGACTGTGTGGGTTCAACATAACCTGCAGCATTTTGTAGCGTTTCTATAAGGACTATCAGGCTTGTATGCTGAGGATGCCCAAAGTTAATTTACAACATCTATTATTCAATGCCCCTCTATGAAACTCCATAGGAACAATGACTTATATTGCTTCTAGCCAGATTTATGAATAGTGAATTGTTCATTGGGAGATCTGCAGTTAGCTGGAGTTGGCAAAAATTTCACATATGCCATTAATCTTTTGCTGTTGATCTTGTGAAATATTTATTTACCCTGTTTTTCTTATTCTCGGAAGAACTTTCTCACCATAGAAAGTAAAATAATTTTGAGCAGAAAGTGGCATCATCCTTGTTTTAGTAGACGGCAATAAAACACAGGGAAGGTTTTTTTTTGCCCAGGCATAATATTTGTTGTCTGTGCCAGAACACTGACTTTAGATTTGACTTTGGCTTTTCAAGTTTGCAATTTATCATGATTAGCAACTCAGAACAAACTAAATATTGTCCTTCACTGGAGTAAGACACTGAATGTCAGATAATATCGCATGTGATCATGTATAATTCAATTTGTCCATTAGTTTAAGTGTTTTCTACATTGATTTGGATTTTGACTGAGAAAAATAATCTTATTTAACTAAATGAATTGTTTTAGCTCTCTAAGTCTTGACATTTTAATGAATATTTTTGGTTTTAATATTTTTTCCGACGGGTCACTTTTATGTTAAAACCAATCCAGCCAAAACAGAATTCCAGTTAAAGTAAACAATTTTTAAATATAATTTTATGTGTCACAACCATGAAGTCAACATCCAAACAAACAAGCAAGCAAGCTGTGAAAATGGACACAGCTACAGCGACGACTGTGTCACTCCACATCTACAGTCCGAGTCCGACTCCGGCTCCGCTGAGCCGTTCTCTCCAGTGAGAGAGGGGAGAACCAGCTTCACTCATTTTCATTCTAAACTGTGCAGATGTCTGACCAGCTGCAGCTGGAAGTACACTGGTCCTCGCTATAGTCAACCAACCTGCAGATGGCTTAGCCTTTTTGTCCTCAGAGGAAACTCAAATGCTGCTGTGAAGTAGCATAAAATAATATCTTTGGAGATAAAACTATAATACCTCATATAATCTAAATGACCTATACGATTATTAGGATGTTTCTCTAACTTCTGCTGAACTGCTACAGTATCATCAGGTCAGATAATTCAGTTTATAGTGAGGATTGTTTTGAGTTAGAACAATTTACTGTGTATCTTAAAAACACTAGCATGCTAGCAGCTTCAAAGATGCTAATATGCTCACAACTTCATACTGTATGTTAACTTTTGCATTTTCCTTAGTCATCTTGTTCACTTGCTTGAACACAGCCCATTGGCTTGGCTGTGAATTTCTATCTTATTTAGATTATTTTTAATGGTTATTGATGTTTTTTTTTCTTAATAAGGTTATGAAATACAGCTGGTACCCAGTTGTACCTTGAGCCTGGAGTTTGGCCAGCTCTTCGGTCAGAGAGTCATAACTGTCCTCCAGCTGTCTCTTCTTCAGCTCCACGTTCTGCATGTACACCGTAAGAGAGCGAATCTTTGCCTCGTGCTGAAAATGACAATATATCAGAGAAACAGAAATGTTATGATGTCAGGACATCACACCTAGGACATGTGCTTTTACTAAAGAAAGTTGTTTTACACTGAATATGTATGAGCTGTTGTCTTTCTTATTTAAACACCAAAGACAGTACCATTTATGTTATGATCGATTCAACAGTGTGCAAAAATAAATTTTCCGATTTAAAACTCCTAAATCTCCACAAACAATTTAAATAATGTTTTAAATCATACAGTGCCTCATCAGAGTCATATCAAACACAGAACTACACAAATATGTGTGATGGTAATAAAAAAGTTTGTGCTCAAAATTAACATTTTGCACTGAGAGATTTTTGTGACTGTTGTCAAATTTCCTTACAACACCAGTATTTCCCTCTGGAGTTACAGATTAACAAGCTTTCTGTTTCTCCACAACTAGTGTGTATCTGCCTTCTTTTCCAGATCCCACATCTAACAACAAGTCTTAATCATCACCTGTGAAATGATGAGATGACATGACGACAGCTCTCTGCCCGTCTCTTCCATCTTGCGGTGACACACCATTTGGAGGTTCTCTAGGTGCCGGTAGCGCTTTACCATGGACTTCACCTCTGATTTTATCTTACTGATGTAGAGTCGAGCTACTGTGAACTCTTCTTCGATTGCACCAGTGATCTCCACGGGCTGGAGAGGAATGAAATACAGAGGAGGCGAGAGAATTGAAAAAGTAGCAAAGTTAACATTTGATCAAATTTGAGTAGGGGTGACAGCTTGGAAATTACAGAGGGAGAGAGCGAGGAACTTAAGAGTTTCTGGCATCTTGTGCTTATAATCAGGTTAGCAGCATCATTTAACAGAAATGAGCTGCTGAGGATGGAAGAATTATGCGTATCAATCTAAATACACTGACTAGCCAAATAAAATGGATTTAACTAAGCAAAAAGGTACATGTCTCCAATTTGATAATTACTGCAAGGCTAGTTATCTTTTAGCTGGAAACAAGTTATTTAACCTCAACTGATGCTACGATTAGCTTCTCAGTTCTTAAGCAACTTTGTCAAAAGACACATCCTGCATGTGGAAAAGATGTTCGGCTGTTTAAGAAGAGTCACATCATTGGCATGCATCAAGCAGAGAAAACATCTAAGGAAAAATTAGGTTAAGAACTGTCCAACCCATTAAAAACTGGAAGGATAATGGGCAACCATCGTCTCGGAAGAGGAAATGTGGTTGGAAAAAAGTCCTAAATGAGTGTGACTGGCAATCACATTAATGTTTGGTTAAAAAAAAATCACTCAAAGAAAAACAACAGTTGAACTTAGGACACTGATAGTACGGGCATATTCCAAGATGATAAAGCCCAGATTCATTGGTGGTAAGATTTTTTTTTAAAGCAGTGTATTACTATACAGATAATGCTGAAAATCTCTGTAAACAACCCTTGGATGCTATTGGAGGCTTCCTGATGTAGAAAGAGAAAAGGAAAACTTCAGACTTTTTGTAATTAAAATAAAATGTTTTATATCAGTTCCCACAACTTCATGTTACTTGACTGCATCTTAAAGTGAATATAGTGACTTTAAACCCGCATCTTCTGTTCCACTCACCAGCTTGATTTCACTGTTTCCAACAATAGTGCTGAACTCATGCAGGTCCTTCATCAGCCCATTGAGAATCTCAGCAATCCGTTTTCTTTGGCGGCTGCTCACTTCCTGGACATGGAGCAGCTCCATCTCTAAAGCCCTGAGGTGAGTCTGGGGGACGAAGGAAACAAGGGAATAAGAATAATACCACCATTTTCCAAACTGATACAAAACCGATACCTGAATCTGAGTACTTGCCGATACAAAGTACCGATGCCAATACTTCTACCACACAAAAAAAATTAATTGAAATGGAAGACAGGTTTTATTTTCTTCTCTGCTTTTTAAAACAAACTACGGTGAAATAAATAAAGATTAAAATATAAATGAAAATGACAACATTGCTAAAATTTCAAGTGAAAATAAACATTGAGTGTAATACATTGGGATCCGTTCTTGGTATCGAATGACTTTACTGAGTTCGAGTTCAAGTACTTTAGAGTAGTATCGTTACCGATGCCAATACTGGTATTGGTATTAATGCAACCCTATATGATTTAATAGAATATATCAAATAAATATGACAAAATATCATTTTTTTATTAAATAGTTTTATAGAATATCTAAAAATAACTGAAATACAAAATAAGAAAAGCATCACTGTTCATGTCTGTAGACATAAATTATACGTGAAACATATAATAGCACAATTTTTTCATAATTCATGTAACAGAGGGTTAAAATCAACCTCTGCTGTCATTTTCAGGTCACTTCTGCAGTCAAAACATGAACTTAGATGTAATAGAAAACATTGTTTCCCTTATGAATAAGTTAAATGAGAGGACACAAAAGGTCAATGAAAATTTTCACTTAAGCTTAATTAAGATTTTACAAAAGACACTGATGGAAAGACATAAGGGAAGGGACTAAAAAAAGAACAGAGGAATGGCAGCGACAGTGAGGGATGACATGACCTCCTGCAAAAGAGCTGCCCTGTTTTACTTCACATTCAGATTGTTTATTTTTATAAACTACAACGTTGCACCACCAAAACATATAATCCAAATGAGCCAAGATGAGGTGGAAGAAAAGCCTAAAGAGGCTGGAATAATGTTATTTGGTCCATCACGTTGCATTGTATCCACATTTATTGTATTCTTGCTCATATTTGGTCTTTGCTTCTTATCAGACTGCCAGGCCGTGTCTCTGAGAAGGAGTCCTGTCAGGTTGTGGGCAGAATCGACTGAGTACAGGTTGCATTACGGAAAATGATTGAGAAGAAATGGCAGCTACAGCTGGGTTTAGCAGACTAAATTGTGAAGCAAATCGTTACATTGCCAGGTCCTTTCATCTGTGTTTGGACCAGATTCAGAGAAAAACACAGACAGACGAGATAGTCTTCTGGTAGATCGTAGAAGAGTGTATGAAATATTGACGAGATTGTAAAAGGGTGAATAACAGCTCACATGGTTCACTGGCTAAGTCATGACAATTTCATTCTGCCAGTGGTCTCCAATCAGCCTCCCATTCAACGGGGATCTTTGAATTGTGAGGATCACCTCCCTGTGATACACACAATTTTGCAAGTAAGTGTGACTTACCCTTTCCTGAAATGTATCGTACTGTATAATCAATGCTCATTATGAATTCTGTAACTACTGAGACACAAATTCTGATTTATATGTTTACAGTTCTACAATAATCCAGTGACATTCAGGAAACTAATAAAAGGCGATTCAGATGAAACAGATGGTGGTTGTGGACCACACCCCTGTCCTGGTGTGTGCGTGTGTTTGTGTGTGTGTGTGTGTGTGTTTGTGGGCGTGTCTCTTCATTTCCCTGTGGACCAAGATCTACATCTGCACCTTCTCTGTCTGCTAATCGTCAGCAGGAGTTTTTCCCGCTTGCAGTCATCACCAGATTGTTGGTTTATCCAGTGATAACCACTCTCGGCCATCTCTTCACACCGAAACAATATCAAGAAGAAGTCCTGTCTTTTCCCTGAGTTTGTATTAATCCTTGTCTGTCTGCTCTCTCAGAAACCCAAACCCGCCTGCCGCTGACTCTCCAGCCATCACAGCCCTCCATTCCTCCGCTCAGCTCCAGTCTGCTCTCAAATTAATTTGTTCCGTTGTACTCAGCTTTGTGTCCGCATTTGGATCCTGGTGTCGCCTTTTACATGCAACAACAGCCCATCGCTGCTGAGCTGTGCTTCTTTTTTAGGTGTGCAAGTCTCTGGTACCAAAGCAGTTCTAAATGTAAATTGTACTTTGCATATACATTGCAAAAACTTAAAATATGTGGTTCTTCATTCATAATAGGACGAGCTAAACCTGTAAGTCACCCTTTAAGGAGCTGCCCAGGAAAACATGGGCTATTTTATCACCCACAAATACAATGGCCTCAAGCAATAATTAAATAAAAGTAACTAACTGAAAGAGCAGTTTTAAGAAAAAGTCTGATATAATACAAAGGGTATTATTAAGATCTGTTAATTTTGCATAGGAGATTTTGATTACGCGTAAATCAAGAGATAAAAAACCAAGACCAGTTTTTTTGAGTAACACAGAAGAACAACATTTCCTCAAGAGCAGCAGAGCCCTTTACTTTTACTTTTATGTTAAAAAGGGCTTGCCATCAATCAAGCATCCCACTGCACTCATAAATTAGTGAGTGTGGGGAGCCACTTGACAGGAGGTGCTATTTTATACTGACAGCAACTGTTCCTTTTATATGAGAAGGGTGAATATATAACTGTAATTTACAATCATTATTAAATGCAGTAAGTTAAAGTTGCACCTCCATGGTAAACAGTTTCTGAAAGGTCTTGCTTTATTGATTTGAACATTATTTTCAGGTTTTATTTACTAAAGTAATAATTTGGAGCAAAGGCTGCTTCTATTATATAAACAAGTTGATAAGAATCACAATAAGATATTTGCTTTTATCAGGAAGAGTCAAAAGTGAACAGTTTCTTGCAATATATGGCAGTGATGTCAGTTTTCCAAAATTGATTTCTTTTCACAGAATACGGTGCAATCTGACAAACTTGTCACTTATCTCTCCTTTCATGCAAGTCTAATTATCTCGATATCTCTCTAATTGTATTTTGAACCAGTGATTTGACATATTCTTTTAAGAAAGGGGCTCATTTAGATGATTGCTTTTCCCTTTCCCTCCTCCTTCCCACATTTAGCCACAGCACATTTTCACCTGTGTACTCTGAAATATCCAAACAAAAGTCAGACTCACCATCTTTTTTGAAAGTTCTTCTGCGAGGAGCTTGTTCCGCATGCTTGTCTCTTCGACCTCCAGGCTTTTCTGGTCATAGTTCACTGCCAGCTCCTCCAAAGCCTGAAGAACCTCTTTCACCTCCGCCTTAGCAGATTCTTTTTCTGTTTGCAGCCTGCCGAGCTCCGACTGCACCTTCTCGCTGTCACCCCTGGATGATGCCAGTAGCTGAGGGACACAGAGATCCAGATAAACTTGAGCTGTACTGCATAATGTAAACAATTTGCAAAGCCAGCAGAGTCAACTGTATGAACACCTCTGTTAATTAATCAATGAGTTGACTGTTTTGCTGAAGCATGAATCTATATTCTTTTAAAAGAGCTATTCCTGATATTATTTTAATCTTTCTAAGAAAAAGGGTTTTAACACAATATATTATGTGGTAAAATGAACGGCTCATTGACTGTGTATATGTACAAGTCCAGGCCATTTTAGTTAGTGAAAGAAGCTAATTTTTTAGCTTTGGCATGATGCTCTCTCTCTGCCAATGGGGCTAACTTCCAAAACTTCCGGAGTCCGATCAGCAAGAGCGTTCCCCTAGGGAATCCTGAAATTAGGGAAGTTAACCCCATTGGCAGAGAAAAAGAGTCATTCCAAAGCTAAAAACGAGCCGCTTTTGCTAACTAATCTGGCCTGACTTATTATCAGGTATAGCTCCTTTAAGTTGTTCTTTTGGAAATGATTGGTGTATTACAAACCCTGCTACAGGTAAAACTGAACTCACTGAACCCATTTCAAATATTCATCCTAGCTAATCAATAGGTAAAGGCTGGTTTTATTTTGCCACCTGTACATTTTGTGCTCTGCAGGTCTGGGTCATATTCTTGAACTGGCATCATTGAATGTACTGTAGATGTTACTCCTCCTGGGGTTCCTTAATGTTTACACTAGCACACAGGCTCTTCCTGAACAAATGGTTATTTTACACAGTCTGTGGTTCAGTAATTAGGATTTTGCCAGTCCTTCCCACAGCAGGATTATTTGGGGATACAGTAAGAATGAACAAACATAGCAAATATGGAGACCTTCTCTTTGCAAAGTAGCAAAGGTGATGTTGCCTTAGTTATGAAAGCATATTTTTAATGCTTTAGACAAAATGCATTTATCAAACTTTTCGAACGGTTGTTTTTCTCCCCTGCCTGCACAAGTACTTCCAGATAAATAAAAACTCACTAAATGCACCGGTTTAGTATAATAAGGGTCATCTATGAGAAACTGGATAATATATCACTAGAGAGCTTTTGTTTGCTTGTTTGGCAGCCAAAAGTTAACTATTTCAGAAAAAGCAGCAACATATTAAGAAGCATTTTGTATTAAATGAACATTAACAGCAGTTCCTGCACATCAAGCTGCAATTATTCTCCTGTCTTTCAATTGATTCTTCTCTGAATAACTTGTACCTGAGCAGCCACTGAAATATAATCTATTTTAAGAAGCTGTTAACATAAATACTCTTACACTTAAGCAAGGACAATTTAATTTCCCTGAGTGCTTTCTGGTGCCTGAAAAGAGTTGTTTTTCTATGTCATCTATGTCACTCATCTCAAGGGCAGGATAAAAAAAGACAAAACAGACAAAAAAACCCACTCCCAGCTTACTTGTATTTAAACTGTGATCTAGACGGGCTCATTTACAGGAATGGCAGCCCACTGCGAGCCATTTAACCAGACTGATAAAAAAGATGTCAAATCAAGATCTTATACCTCCTCCTGGTCGAGCATCTGCTCCTTCAGTTTCTCCACCATCTGGCTCTGATGGTTGATCTCATCATCCTTTGGTAGAACAGAAGCAAATGGAAATGATCCAGTGGATTTGCAGTGATATGTATTACTGTACAAACATTCTGTGGGTTCATTGTTTGATAAGGAAATTTTCATTATTCAAAAAATACACAATATGAACACATAAGTATACCAGTTAATAATAAAAATAATTTTACCCCATATTATTAATGAGAGCATATCAACATGTATTTATTTGATGGTCAGTAATCAACATGTCAATTTATCAATATTTAGATCAAAGAGGCTGAGCAAAAACACATACAAAACTAAACTTAACTATCTTTGCCTTGAAATATCTTGCATCATATCTGTCATGGGGAATGTATCATCTGAGTACTAAAAATTTAAAAGTGTGCATAGAGATGGATTGCCCTGCATGTACACACGCACAGACACAAGTGACTGTGAAAACATAAAGCCACTCTAGCCCTTTCATACATGAATTATTAAGAAACAGTGCCAGATGTTTTTTTGCAAACAGTAATTTCCTTCCAGAGACACATACAGTGATGCTTTTTTATTTCTTAATCATATTTTACTTTTTATTCTTTTTAATGTATTTTGATGGTTTATTCAAAATGATTAATAAGATATGCTTTCCATATTTTATTACATGGATATCCTAGAAAAAAAAGGCTATATCATTTTTCTTTTCCCGTTGATCAGAAAAGAAAGTTTGGTTATTACAATGTGTCAATGTACATATATAAATATTCAGTTAGTGACAGTGTATTTCATAACTCACTGATGTCCCCTGAAGAGGAAAGATTACAAATTTTCCATCTCCCCCCATTAATATACTAGAAAATACAATAGGTGTCCACTGTAGTGGATGCTATGCATGAAAGGGTTAATGATGCTCCTATGTCTGTACATTTGATAGTCTGTTGACAAAAGCACTATTATGAAATATTATGTAACTGTAGGGCATAGTAAATGTGTCCAAGGATGATATCTTAAAATTTGTTATTTTTTATATTGAAGTTATAATTTGCATTAATGTGTGCATACTATCAGCCAAAGCCAGGATATTATGTCTAATCAGCCGTATAGTCATATAGAAATGGTCCTCATGCTGCATTCATTCATCACCTTATCATCCAGCTGCTTGTAAAGTTTGCGAATCTCCTCTTCATACTTCTGCCGCTCCTCCTCAGAGATGTGAACCACAATGGAGGAGGCTATGGAGCAGGGGGTGCATGGTGTACAAGGGGTGCAGGGGCTGCATAAGTCAAGTTCTGGCTCCTCAAAATCTGGAGGCACCAAAAAGTCATTCTCCTCTTCAGTCTGCTGCCCCAGCACAACATTATTCTCACCTGGAAAAGGGGAAATATATATTTCTCTTGTTAATGTGTTGCCCTTATCCCTAGCAAATCCGAACCTAAAGGATTAATGCATGAATAAGGGATTATAAGGTTAATCTTCAGCATGTCTTTTCCTCACCTCTGAATACTTTTAAATATTCAGTCAGGGAACTCTCAGTGCCATAAATGCTCTTTTTGCACCTCAGTGAACACTGTCACCATATGTCTTTTGTTGGGAGGATGGTAAAATAGAAATTAAACGGAAATTAAGACACGAGGTGCACAGACAAAGGTTAAACTGATATTGATTTTGACAGTGATTACAACATTTTTAAAGCATGATGCTCTTCTCCAGTGTCAGGGGATATATAATTGGTCTAAGAATGGATTTAACAGAAAAACATGGTGCTAAATGGGTATTATGATACAAAAATGAGAGATTATTACACTGCGGGTAAAGACCATATGAACTTGTTTAATTGAAAACAACAACTGTAGTTTCTTTAACCATGAGCATATATGTGAAAAAATGTTTTTTATTCACAATCTTCTACTATCTCTAGCATATAAGAAGAAATCCACCTTTCAAACCAAAGTAAAAGAAGCTTTTGTATTATTCACAATATCAAACTGGTTGTGTTAATTTCTAGCTCCATATTTTTATCCCGTGACTCTACTAATGTTTCCTTTCATGCTTCATAGTTCACACACTGACCCTTCATGCAGCCCCTCAGTCTATTCTCTATCTGGTTGTTTTAGTTCATGTTTTTTTTAGCATTCAGCGTACTTGAAGTGCCGTGCTATTTATAGAGTTTTATGGTTTCACGTTGTTTAGTTCATAGTTCAGCAACTCCTCTCTTTTTTTTCTTGGTCATAGAAAAACCCTTCAAGGAAATTTTCTGTCTGTTCAGATTAATCACATTTAAATCACTGCTGGCAGATGTGAGTAATGTTGATCATGAGGCTACAATGCAATGTTCTGATGGAAAACCTTGGTTACTGGTGTTCATGAGAATGTCAGGAACTGTTTATTTGAACCAAGCATGCCCGCTTTTCTATCAAACATGAAACTGAGACACCTTGCAAATCTAAACGTATCACTGCTATTGATTTAAGTGTTTAGTAATGTAGTGCAAGATGTAGGTCAACTGCAACACCACAGGGAGTTCCTGGTCTCAAGTAAGCAGCACCAGTGAGACCAATGAAGAGGAAATTGGGGTGAAGATGCTGTCAAAATGATCTATTAGGAAATTAAAATCACCAAATTGTAAGAGTGATAAAGAGGAAAAGAGTCCAGGGAAAGATTGTGTGTGCACAGAAGGATGGGAGTGAGTGAATGGGATGACGCATTACGTGAATGTTTTTTCACTGATAGATGCTAAATAAAGATGTGTGTCAATGTGTTTGAAATTCAGGTCAACCACTGGGGGAATTGTCTTCCGCGTCAGACAAGATTTAATCCATGACTTGAATATTAACTGATCAGTACCTCGGAGAGCACAGACATTCAAAAAGTCCAACAGAAGAGGACAATTGTGTTTATGTTGGTAAGAGTAAGAGCATGCACATTTGCATGCAAATGTGCGTGCACATGTGTGAGCTGTCATGAGCACACTACTGCAAGTTGTGATATCTCTGCGGATGTGATGCGAGTCCTTGCTGCTGCGAGGATTATTAAAACATAAGGATTCATAAAACATAAAGTCTGCCATATTGGCTGCTTTTAGTACAGTGTGATGGGAATCCAATTATGTAAAGTGCGAAAGTCGGATAAAATGGAAGAAAGGCAGCTATAAAGCAAACTTTACGCCCAACAAATCTGTTTGGCTGCCCTTTTCCTATATCTCTATTGACATGTATATAAATGAGATCAAATTAGGCTAAATCTTCCCTGACCTAAAATAAAACGTCACATCTGTGGGCTGGGGAAATTTCCATTTATGTTAGCGAACACTCTTACATGGAAAAAAGGGATTCAAATATGACAGATGTTGTGGCATAACTTTTTCTGTGCAGACAATAGCTTCTAGACTTTCATTTGTTTAACACAAGCTTTTCCCCTACAATTACTGTCCCATAATAATTTATTATTTATTATTGTTGACGTGTGATTAATTGTTTCTCTTTATTATTATTATTATTATTGTTGTTGTTTCTATAGATTTGTGTCGTACATTCGTGGATTTCTGTCATTGGTTGTCCAGTGATGTGGCCCAATTGATGTGTGGGTGTGGTAAATAAATGACATTCACTGACAGCTGTGTGTTGATGAGATGAGTCAAATGAAAAGTATGTCCCCCATCTGTTTGATTGTGTGAAACGGTGCTACCCATCTATATTTTACACTGCAAGTCTTAAATCTTCACACAAAGCCACTGTGAGTTTCAACCTGCTAACAGTTGTTATCATTTATATCATTATCATTGTTTTTTAGTTCTACCAAAACATAAACCTGTACCAGACTTGTCGTAATACATTGAAATATCCATCCATCCATCCATTTTCTGAACCGCTTAATCCAAGTGGGTCGCGGGTGTGCTGGAGCCTATCCCAGCTGTCAAGGGGCGAGAGGCGGGGTACACCCTGGACAGTTCGCCAG